>VZTJ01005904.1:156364-184711 GCA_013397795.1 Orthonyx spaldingii
ACTTGTGCCGGAGCGCGGCGCTCCCCTCTTCTTCTCCCTCTCCCGAGCGCGCCGTGTGCCCGCGGCGGCGGTGTCGGGATCGGTCGGCGGGGAAGGGGCGGCGGAGCGGGCCGGGGTCAGCGCGGGGGCGGGCGGGGGGCGGCGGGGGGACGTCACCCCAGCCAGGTGCGGGGACAGGCACCCCCTCCCCTCCCGTCCGTCCGTCCGTCCCCGCCGCGGGGACCGGTGCTGGCGAGGGCAGAGGTGCGGACGGGCGGCGGGATTCGGTCCGATTGCAGGGCAGAGCTGCCCGCTGGAACACTGCTACCATTGTTAGGAGGGCTCGGAGATCGCGGGGGATGGCCGGGAGCGCGGAGAAGCACGTAGGTTTCAACTTCTCCCAGCCCGCTCCCGAGCGCCTTCCTGCGCGCCCGCGGACAGGGTGAATAGGAAGCGCGGAGCGCTGGCCGAGGGCTGGCTGGAACGCCAGGTGTGCGCATTGCACGCGCTTGCACCTGGAGCCGTACAGTGCCATGACTTCCCTCGGAGCGGCATGTGCCTTCAGAATTACAGCGAGCACACAGTGACATCTAATTGTGACACAGTGGCATTTAATCTGATTAAATGCTCTAGTTTGAATTTTCCACCCTCTTCAGCAGTCGCGGTTTGAGATGTTTGTTTTCTTAGCTTGAGAAGGTGTCACTTGAGTTCATTTGTTTTTAAAAAAAGGATAGAATAAACGTAGAGGGCATACAGAAAGTGTTGATAGTGCGGAGTGGAGCAAGGTGCTGCGTTTAGGTCTGTTCTGTTAGACACAGGTATGCCATGTCTTTGTATGCTAGAATCAGGATTTTAGGTAGTCCTACACATTTCAACACCAAGAGCTTTTGTTTGCATCTCCAACAGCTGAAATATACTACATCGAACTAGCATTTCATATGGTAATGAGCTGACTTTTTCATCTTAAATCTATGGATGATGAATCCGTAAGTAAGGAAAGCTATATGACGCTTCACGTGAATCACTGCTTATTAATATCAAAAGTGGTTCTTCCACTGTGCTCAGTTGGTTTATTGGCAGTAATTGTTAACTGATTCCATATGACTGCATTCCTTTCTCTCTTGGCATGCAGGTCGCAGGTGTTGTCTGAAGTTGAAAGGTGTGCTTCCTGAAAAGTGAAAAATTTCAAGGTCTATTTGTGCAACCAGTCTGTACTATTCTAACTGAAGAACTGTGTTGAAAATTATTAAAGTAGTTCTGCCTTGTTGTCCTTGAATTTTAAATGTTTGATTCACAAAGCTTTGGTAGTTGGCTTAAGTATGTTCAGCTCTGTTGTGTCCAAGCATTGTAGTTCACTTGCTAGTGAAATGTAATCATCTGTGATTCTAGATACTTTCATTGTAGAACTTACGAAAATCGCTTACTGGTTTAAATTAGCTGCCTTTCTGGTGCCACCAGTAGTAGATAAGCCAATACATGAGAAGAAATTCAGAGGAACACTGTCTCAAGATTCTTGTTGCTTAAATAGTAGCAAAGATTAATTTTCAGCAAGCAAGCTGATGTCACTTCTGTGTATGAAAAACTGACTTGACTATGCTTTAAAAGTGTAGATGGTTAATATACACCATTATCTAAAATCTGATTTTGTCAGAAAAGCTGAGGAGTTGCTACTGGTCATTTGTGTTGAGCTAATCTACTAGCTCATCTTGACTATTAACTGCATATTTGTGGTTTCAAGAAGGGGTTGATCAGTATAAAACAAACTGAAAGAATGATACAGCTTTTCTAAAAAGGTCTGCTCATTGACTACTGTATACTGTATATTTTCTTTTAACTGAATTTCACAAAATGTGTTATGTTATGTGTTGGATATTGCTGGTTCTGATGGCAGACTGAAATAGTGGGTAGAAGGTGGTTTGGGTTGCTTGGCTTTGCTTTCCATCCAGCTTTTTCACTGCTGCTTTTCCTTACAGTCACTTTGCTTCTCTTGCATTAATTTTCCAAAGGAAGATAAAACTGTTTCCCTTTGTACAGCACTTTTACATAACAAGAGGGGGCTTTTAACACCTGTTTGTTATTATTCCTAGTGGTAAATACTATACCAAGTATTACCATGGCTTTTACCCTGGCGAAAGGAAAGAGGAAGAAGTGTTTTAAGAGTGGTTCCTTAAGCAGTAGAAGCCTGGATTTTTTTTTTTTTTTTTTTTTTTTTTTTTTTTTTTTTTTTTTTTTTTTTTTTTTTTGTGTGTGTGGGTTTGTTCAGGGGCTTTTTTCAGATCTTGAGAGTGGTTGTAAGCTCTAATGGAATTTTTTTTTAGTACAGTCTCATCCTTTTGTGGATCGTCTAATGTCCGACAAGGTGTTAATGCATTCTGAATGCTTTCCCTTGGTCAGGACACTCACAGCATCTTGATTTCATGAACTTAGCATTTTATAGGTATCTTTGAGAATTCTACACCTCTGACAAATTTATTTGGATTCAGCCAGCCAGTTTCCAAGTGGAGGAACACCCATCAAACACCCCCAAACCCCCAACACTTCCTGTACAAGACTGATTTGCTTCACAATTTGGGGTACATTATATTAAATTTTAACTTAACATTTCACAAATTTTCCTTCACATCAGTCTTTTTCTTCCCTATAGTTGATAATGAAATCTGTTTCTGTCTACTTTTAATGTATTTTATCCTACTTTCTTTTCCCTTTACTTGCACTGTCATAGTTCTTTTTTTGTTGCTTTCTGTGATGGATGCGCTTTATCTCACACCCTGTGTTTTTGGTTGGTTTTTCTTCCCCACAGAAAATGATGCATATAATCCTGCTTATTCTATTTTTTTATCTATGTTTTTTAATACTCTTAAATTGCTGTCAGCCCACTTGTGTATATACTCACTTCTCATCCACCAAGATCTGTAAGTCTGCAGTTTGGAGGAAAGAGAAAAAAAAAAGCATGATACTTATCAGACAGAGGATTGAACTAAAATATGAAGGTCTATTGTCTGTAGGAAATACAGCATTTGAAAGAAAACGAGTTTTTTTGCCTTTGTTCATATGCTTGTGGCTGCTGAGAAAAGGTATCATGATGGAAGTCTTATCAGGTTGCTCCTACTGCATTTGGATTGGGCCCTTTCATAAGCACCTGCTTGTGTGTCTGATGCATCTCAATGTACTCTAATTTAGCTGCTTGGAGACTGAAGCACATTTTATAATTCCCGCTCTGCTATTTCTACCACTTTGGAGCCTCTGACTGCTGCAAGGGTGATAATACCTCTTTTCTAGTTTTTGTTTTTTTGGACTATGTCCCGGATTCTGAAAGATACCAAGGCGCCAGATTGCAAAAAGAGTTCTCTGTTCCAGTACATCTGTGAATCAGTCTCTTTAAGTTTTTTGGAAGGGATCTTGAGGTTGTCTGACACAGATTACATGCTATATATTTCATGTTTACAAGGTGTGGCTTCAAAGAAAGAATGATATGGGATAAGACTGGAGCAGCTTAGACTGCTGTACTTATTTCAGATGACTTTGCAAACTACGTAGTATTTGTTGCAGAGCCACCTCTTCCCTAGAGGATGGAAGCTTTGCAGCCTCTTCGAACTACTCAGCTGCATATGCAGTGCTGTGAACTGTGTCTTATGGCACAAGCTGAATGAATACTGTGTCGGAGAGGCAGCAAAACTAATTATAGACTTCCAGGAATATAAACTTAATTAGCATAATTATAAATTTATATTGGATTTCTTAGTTCTCTGAAAAATGTTTTTTTAATCAGGTAAAGGCCAGAAAATGTCATCAAAAGTGTATATGTTTCTGAAAATAAGTGCCTGTGTTTTTGGGGGGAAGATAGATTGACAGCTGGCTTATACTAGTCTGCTGGTGTAATAAATTATCTTATACATTCAAAGACCTACAGAATAACAAACAGATGTAGTTACATTTTAGCAAAGCACTTAACAAAGAGCAGAAATAATGGATAATTTTCCATGGGTTTATACTTTTTCGTTGGTTGACTTTTCAATTAGATGCTGTGGTTGCAACATGAATTTAGTCTTCTGACAGCTGACTCCATTCAGAAGTAAAATATTATAAATGTTCTAGCAGTATGACATTTAAAACTTCTTAGAAAACAGGAATCTGTTCTAAAGCCAGGTGTGGTTTTTTGGCATATAATAAAAGACATTAAATTCTGTTGAAGTGGTTTTTTTATAGCTAAGGCATTTGTACTGTCTTTTCCTCTTTTTTCCTGCTCTAAGGTAAGCTGTATTCATTTTCTGCAAGTATTAAGAGAACGTCTGTTCTGTATCTGTCTCTTGTTTTCACTAATTTGGAGAACAAATTTGGTAGAAATTTGGTCAATGGATTTTTTAGTTACTGAAGGAGAGTTTCCAGCAAATACTCTGCAAGTGATCTCATAAAGTTTGCTTAGGGAACAGGTCTGAAAATCGTTGGGTGCTGTTAATAAAAAAATATGCACACGTAATTCTCATCCTTTACGATCTCAACTGCCTGTAGATAGAAGTATGTGATGACAACAAAGACTGATGGTAGACTCAGTAGTGCTAACTGAAATTACTGATGTAATTGGTACTGCTTCCTCAATGACAAATGTGACTCACTGATCTACCAGGGGTTTTGATTGCAATAGTAGCGTAGCAGATTAACTTTTAATATCATTCTAATTTGCATACACTTTTTAAAGGTGTAATTGAAGGTTCCTCACACCAGACTATTAAATGAAAAAGCCATGATATGAGAGGTAAAATATTTTCATGGATCACAAAAATCTCTGAGAGGAAATAACAGAAATATTAACTTATATGAGGCTTAATTTTTTCTCCTAGATATTGAACAGGAGCTGTCCAGTATCTTCTATTAGTCACCTGTAGAATTTGATGCATAAAGTGCAATTATTTACTAAGGATTTAAAATGGTTTGAGCCATTCACAAATACTGGAAAGGTCACCTGAGAAGTCTAAGCAAGCTTTGTGAAAGGACAGCAGGATGACACGTAAAACTCCTTGCTTGTATATGCAAACCAGTGTGTTTTTGAAGCAGAAAATAAGATTCCATTTATATGTCTGAAGAGTTTCTAAATTAACAGTATTAATATAACAAAAAAATTCGAGCATTAATGCAGTTTGATAAGGTATTTTTACCCAAATTATAGCTTTAATTAGAAGTGGGCAAAAAACCAGGGAAGGAACTGCTGTTGTATACAAATTCATTAATTTTTATCCACTATTCAAAGTACGTTATTAACTGTCAATTAGTTTAAAAGAGATAAATCACATTATTGTAAAGAGTTTGATATGATGGATATGGCAGAAGGGAATGAAAAGACTGGAATTATTTACCCAAGGAAATGAAAGATCAAAAAACTGAGGAGTGGGCTATAAAATACATGTGAATTTATGCTTTCCAGTAGCAGATGTAAAAGCAAAAAAAGTGCAATCATTAAAAAAACAATTTATTGAAACCATGCATTTTGTATGAGAAGAAGGGAATTGAGACTTTTTCCCTGTGTCCACTAAAGGTACCTGTATTTCTCGAGATAAATGTATGTATGTATATATCTGTCTGTCAGTCACTGTTAGACTACTTCTCTTGAACACACAGAGCCAGCTTGAACTCCTTGCTTTATTTGCTTCAAACCAGTAATTTGAACTTTGTTCTTTCTCATCAGAGATGACTGCTCAAATAGATTAATATTCATTGCAGTGAGGTATTCTCAGTTTTCTGTAGCGGAAATAAATGTTGTAATTTCTGGGTTTTGGAGTAATTTTCTGGCTGTTTGATGTAATTAACTATTTTACACAAAATGAAGCAGTCCAAAACAGAGGGATAACGAATAAAACTCCAGCATCAATAGATGGAATATGGAAATGGCTTGTAGCACGGGGATGGGAAGTTTGAAAAATCAAGAATGAAAACTGATGTATGAAGGGAAGCTGTCTTAGACCAGTCCAGCAAGCTTATGAGTACCCTTTTTGGGTATGGAGTCTTCTTTCAGACTAACTCTTTTGTCTGGTGTCTGCAGTGCATAGTAGATGCATAGGTTATGGAAAACTGAGAGAGTGATTGACACTAAGATACTTTACTGGTAGTATTTATGCTAAATACTATATTGAGGTGACTTGTCCAGCAGCTTCCCATGGCCAGTTGTGATGTAATGGCTGTGGAGTGGCCAAAATCAGAGTTGTTAGATATATTTCTCCAACATGACAGTGTTCATGGTTTGAGAGTCTTTTACCTTCCAGGCACATTCAGGTTCACATAGATTGTCTGACAGATCAGATGTACCAGATAAGTGTTTTTCCACAAAAAGTTCTCATTATCATAAAACAAAACAGCACCCTCCATAGAGATTTTGGAACAGGCCTTCAAGTAACTAAAAGAAATAAATTTAGGAAAGTCACAAGTCTTTTATAACTTGATAATATGTGGGTACTTAAGTAGTTCAATCAGCTCTTGTTAAAGTGGCATGCAGAGTCAGCTTTTCAGTAAAAAAAGGAAATGCTTAACTTGTTAAATCTTGTTCAGCCACTAGCCACTGAACGTGTATGCAGAAATGCTTAGAGAGGTCTTTTAACTCTCAGCTGGTTCTGCCTTTTGTTGATATTAAAGGAGAAGGCTGTGTTTGTCAAACTTTCCCAACTGTGTTTGAATGTGCAGTCGTGAATCTTAGCAGGCTTGAGAACACAACTGAAAATACAAGTTGTTTGTCATAGGTACTCTTTCTTTGGAAGCCGCTCTTCAGCAACGAGGGCTTTACAAAAATTGTCTGATTTGTGGGTAAGGAAATTTCACTTCTATGCCACCCAGCCACGCGGTGTAGCAAATGTTAGTCTCTGCTGGTAATACAAGAGAGTGGTATTTGTTACATCTTAATACTCTGAGCAAACTGCTCTGGCTGATCCTGTTTTGGGCAACCGTGAATATCCTATGATTAGATGATCTTCACAGCAGAAGGAAAAATTACCTTGCAGTTAATTCCAGGAGAAGTGATGGGTGGCTTAGACTGCTATAGAGATGGTAATGAAAGTTTCTGGCATTGCAGTTTGATCTGAATTTGCTTTTGCGAAAGCAAATCAAACCCTATGGAACACGTTTGATGTTGCAGGGCTCTGCACTGCAGGTGAAGAATGGCATTATATGATACAATACATACATATATCAGTCATATGCAGAGTGAACTGATGTTACTACACAGTCTTGAAGATTCAAGACTGTTGTGCCACGGAAGCTTCCAGTGGGTAGCCACACTGGAAGCAAGTGCTGTCTGCATCCCCAGGCAAGACAACGGGATGCATTCTGTGGCTCTGACTAGCATGAGCAGTCTACTAAAAAAACTCCCTGAGTTAAAAAGGAGTTAACAGTTTTTGTTTCCCACGGAAATGAACTTCAAGCAAATCTGCCTTCAGCAAGTTCTATGCTACAGAGAGAGGTTCTGTACAATTCAGTCCAAAAAGAATATATTGTCTACCAGCTATGATGTTTCCAGTAATGGAAGTCGGATGTTAGGAATTTTCTGTGTCTAGCTGATTTAGCAAGACTTCTATCCATTCTACTTCTAACTATAAAGATTTTATTTCTTTGTCTAGAAAATGGAAGAAGTTTTATTAGCAAGGAGAAATATTTTTGTTTATACTGTTGGTCTAAAAGAGGTCCAGTTCTTGTGGGACGAGAATTGGACCTCTCTTCCAGACCTGTCGCTACTCAGCTGGTCAGCACTATTTTATTCAAGGGTGACAAGTTAAGTACATATCTTTAAGCTCTGGGCAGGTTTGTAGTCCTCCTATATGGCCATCTGTCCTATCTGCAGGAAAGTTCAGAGTGGTGCTTCATGGCTCAAATCTTTACAAGTACTGGTAGTATTCATTAAAAATTGATAGTAGTGATATTACATTGAAAGGGAAAAGAAACCAATTGAGGTAGATGGGATCGATTCTTAAGGTCTATCATATTTGATAGATTCTGAAAGCACTAGCAAGTTTATAGGCAGTCTTCTAGTAAGCTATAGGTTCCTCACAAATTTACTGTCTGTTTATTCCTTAGAGACCTGATCAGTGTTGCAAAAAGTTCAAAACCTGTGGACCGCTCCTTTGAGTGTCTGATGATTTGCTTAATACAGCATAGCATGTAATACTTGAAATGGCCTTCTCGTGGTGGATTGCTGTGGCCCGATGATGGGACATCTTAAATGTATGTATATTTGTGACCTAAAATTTTTCTTAATTCTGAACTTCTGACAGCAACTCACCATGCTCTCTGCCTAGATATTAGAGAGTTTTCATGGGAAGTAGCTACTTCATGATCAGTGTTGTCCTAAAGTAATACTTGGTAAGAAGTTCCATGTAGAATAACTTACTGGTAGAGAAAAATCTTTGTTACTGTTAATATTTTCAGTCTCTTGCCCTGTCACATAAAACAGCCCCTCTATCTTTCATTGTTCCTGGGTATACAATGAAAAGCAAAGCCATTTGTATATAGAAACAATCTAAATGGGTCATCTTCTGTGTCTGAGCATTTTCAGAAATAGAAGTGCTTTCCAGTAGCTTAGTGCTTGCATATGGAGCACTGGCTACCAAGGCTGATTTTTGAGCCTGAATGTGGTAAGAAGCAAATGTTTCAGATTTTTGGAATCCTAAACCATATGCTGATTATAGATATTCTAGTCCATCCTTGATTATAATGAGCTTATTTACTAATAGTAATTTTTTGCTTTGAAACTGTCTCTATTGTTACAGAAAGAGTCTTTTTAGAAAAAAGATTAACTTTATTAAGCAAAGAGATAAGGGTATAGTTTTAAAATAGAGACAGTTGGAAGAAAAAGCCTTAAGAGCTGTATAATGCAGTCATAAAACATGTTGGATGTTGATGTACTGTTCTGTTTTTTGTTGGTTTTTTTTTTTGTTTTGATGCATGTTTGCTAGAGAGAGCTAGGGACTCTGCTTGATGGTAACCTTCTAGAAGGCTGAGAGATTTTTAAGGACAGATTCTTCTCTCCTTTCTTCAGGAATTCATGAGATCATGTTGCAACACTTTCAAACATGCACTGTAGGACTTTTTAACCTTGATTTCTCACCTTCCTCAAAAGTCTGACTTCCAACATGAAGCTTTTAATATTTGGGGTTTTTTTTTCCTTGCAGCATGCATATATGCCATTTTTGCAGGTTAGCAGTTTAGGTTAATTTTCAAGACATTATGTCCATTTAGATCCCAAGACACATCTGTTAGCTTTATTTTTAGAGTGCTCAGCTACCTCTTAGCTGGAGTTGCAGACAAAATGATAGATGGTTTTTATTTCATGTCGAAACAAGAGCAACCATTTGGACATTGCTGTTGAAAGGATTGTAGAGAAGCCTGATTCACCTGTACTTGAGAACAGTACTTTGATTCAAAAGAAACACTTGAGAAAAATATATATTGTGTGTGAGTATTGGAATGTTGAAATATCGGGAACCTTATAGAAAGAAAATGCATGTTAAGTGCACAGAGTTATGGCCCTTCAAAAAGTGCAGATGTTTTCAAATGCTTAAAAAAGACAATGAAACATTTGGATATAATGATAATAATCATATTGTTATTCAGATTGGCATGGGGTTTTTTTTCCTAGCTTTCTTAATGAAAATTTATACCTGGTATATATGGTAGTCTCACCTTAGTGCATGTATTAATTTTAGTTAGAATTATGCAAGCCTTGGAGATAAGATTTAATAAGTGACATGCAGATCTATTTAAAAAATATAAGATCTGGAGGATGTATTGCGTCCTAACTGCTGAGTCATACACTAATGCTTGATCTTTTTCTGCTCCTATGAATCTCGAATGGTTTTGTGCTTAGTGGAACAACGGCAAAGGGAAGATGAATAGTATTCCAATTCGTGTTTGTCTATAATGTATTTTTAATATATGTATTCTCCCCCACAGGAAGTAGGAGATATGCTTTTGAACTCCCAGAAAGCCAAGGAAGATGCCTCTGCTTTGTAGGGGACAGACCTAATATCAAAGATGGGTACCTTGTCTCCTGGCCACATTTTGTAAGAGAAAATAAGGACACCTGCTTCATTTTTTTTAAGGAATGAATGTAAGCAAGTGTGTTCATCTTGAGTGCATAGAGAAGGTTTAAATCTATAGGTTTATGCCTATGCATCTGTCAGATTTAAACCTATGCCTATAGGTTTAAATCTGACAGATGAAAACTAGAAAAGGGTTGGAATATAAAATTTACCTGTCTTTACTGTCGTTCATAGATTCGTATCACACTGTATGTTGCTAGATTGGAAGAGGTTAAAAGTGGTTTCTTCTCTGAAAGGCAGTCCATATTGTTGTGGGCAGTATGATGGGGCTAAGGCAGTGCTGGCTCATTTCCAGACATGAACAGATAGCTGTCTTCAGCTGTCCAAGTAGGTGTATTGTAAATGTTGTATTAGATTTAGGCTCTAATGGTATGGTCAGATTTGACCAAACTGTATGTAACGAAAAGTTGCTTGATGCAACATGTAAATAAAAGCAAGTTGGAGTGGGGTTTTTCATTTGTTTGTTTTGGTGCTTTGTTGTTGTTGGCTGGGGTTTTATGTAAAAATAAAGCTGTCTGCGGAGTTCTGACAAAAAAATGTATCTTTTAAATAAAAGCTGACACACTTAGATCTGTAGAAATTGAGTCAGTGTCTCAATGTATTTGTTAGAAAAACTAATTATGCCTCAAACTAAACACTGCTGGTGATTTGGGGTTTTTTTTATACTTCCCCTCCTAATATTTCAGATGGGGTGAGGTGGTTAGATGCATTTTGGGTGATTTAAGGTTTTTTAATAGCATAGTAGTAGTCTTGAATGCTGTTTGGGGACAGACAAAAATTAAGCTGACCAGTAAGTGTCATATCATGGTTTGGTGGGGAAATGAGAATTGATAGACTGTGGAACCAGGTTTCATTGTGATTACAAACTTCTTTCCTTCACCCAAACTCCAGTCCCAGAAAGATCCTGTTCTTTCCTGTATGTATTAAGTTTCAAGTCACACTATTTTCATCTCACTCATCTAAATACGGCACCTCCGTCAGTGCTGATTTACTGTCAGCTTTTTTATTGCAATGGAGCATGAATTTATGAAGGTGATCTATTCCTACAGTCAGCAGAGAGATTTTGGGCAAAAAAAATCAACACCTATCAGTGTTGTTCCCCCATTTTCAGTGCCTGATGTGCTTAAGCATCTCCTTCTGAATCTGTTGGTGTGCTGCAAACCTTCACTGCTGTGATACAGCTGAAAAGAGTGTATGTAGAACTTTTTCTAAAACAAATAGTTTTCAAACCTTTTTCCTTGAAGTTGCTGAGCATCTGTTTACTGCAGTTTGAGAAACATTGCCTTGGTTTGACTATCCTTGCTCAGTTGTACCTCTGTGTGTACCCACAAAACACAGCTGAGAATGAGGAATGCAGAGAGGCAATAGGTTCACTGTCTTTCAGTGGAGAATGCAAGGCACCCAAAACTGCTGCTTTGCTAAAGGGCAATGATGATCTTCCCTTAGAGAATGCCATCTAATGCCTTTCTTCTCACCTCAGCGTTTGCCATCCATGGTCTGTCACACCTACCCAAAGTGGCCCCAGAGAGAGCCTCATCTGTAAGGGGACATTATGCTTCAGTGCAGCATTAAAAGCCCCTCAGACTGACAGCTGCTGTCAAGGAGAAAGAGATCTCTGCAGATGTTATGTGACTGCTGCTTTTTAGTAGTTGGAGAGCCTTGAGTCACTTTAATGTTCTGTTGTGACATGTATATAATGGATATTTCATGGAATTCATAAGTTACTCTTTGTCAGAACGTTTTGAACTTCAGGTATTAGAAACTAATTGAAGTGAACATTTCACTTCAGCCCTTGCTGACCTCTGCAATCCACGTTACTGCTTGAAATAGTAGTTGCATTCACTCAGCCATTAAACAACTTCTAGAGCTGTACTCTCATCTCAAGAGTGTAGTTCTCTTAATGTTTTTTTTTTTAAGTTGGCCATAAAAGAAAGACAACAGCTACTGTCAGAAGTGTTAAGCAGTAGTGTGCAATGTGAACAGGCTAGTTTAACTCACTCCTAAATATAATTCTTCTAAAAATAACTGTACCCCAAACAATAAAAATTGACATAAGTTGACAGCATGTTTTAGCAGATGTTGGCAAAATGTTGACTTCTACTTTTTGAGCTTTTAGATAAAAAATGTAAGCAAAAAATAACTGAAAAAGCAATTTAAAAAAAATTGAAACTCTTTTTAGTAAATGTAGTTGCTTTTTACACTGTCCTTGTCTGGTTTTTATGTCATGTGAACATTAAAAATAAGCATTTAATTATTCTTCTGATTTTTTTTTTTTTCTCATCTCACTATTGACTTCTCCTCTTTTCTACAAAATGGTGATGTTTTACTTGCTGAGGCTCTAGTTTGAGCAAGAGAAAACAGCCTCAATTGTGGAGCAAGTTACTGTTCACAGTTCTTGCCTTTTTGATCCTTGCTAAGTGAGGTGGTAAATAAAATGCATTGTTCTCTTTTTGTGGTAGAGGGAAGCCGTGTCTGCATGATAAAGTAGAATGATGACATGCAGGACTTGTTTTAATGTGTGGATATCATACACAAGGTTAAGCAAGTAATTGTGTTACAAACTGTTACAGCTGGTGTGAAGCTATGCTTGCTAAAATTGGTGGGTCACTTCAATGGCTGTAGAAGGCTTAATCATTTTAACAGCCTAAATAATGAGTTGTAAATTAAAGTTATTACTTGAAATTTTTTTCTGATTGCTCTAAATAGTAATAAAGAATTTCTGTCCATTGTTATTCTAGTTGTGAGGCTTATCACTCTTTCAAATATTTTCAAGGTTGGACTGCTGAAATGATGTGTTATACCATGCTTATTTTCATGAGTTCATCCTTATGTATCTAAGCAAAAAACTACATTTAATAGGAGTTGAATTTTAAACTGAAAGCCGGAAATTTGTATCAAGATGAAGAAGATAGCAAAGGAATAATGTGTGATCAGTAAATTCTAGAATGTAAAGACTATCAACATCTCGGTTGGTTTGTAATAGCTAGTAAAATTTAAAGAGCTATTGATAAGGCACATGGTGTGATTCTTGGGGCTGCCCTGTGCAGGGCCAGGAGTTGGACTTTGATGATGGGTCCCTTCCAATTAAAAATATTCTGTTATCTCGGTGATATGAAAAGAAGGTAGAATTTGCTGTCGGAATTTTGAAGTCTTAGGTCATATTTTTGGGGGTTTGTTTGTTTGTTTAATTATTAACAATGCTGATACATATGGGGATTTTTGGGGGGAGTGTTTTTACATCATCATATGTAAAGCTTGCTCATGAAAGAAATTTTTAGCTAACTCAGTTCATTTGTTTATACCTAGGACATGAAAAAATACCATTCTAACCAAAGTTTTGCAGATTTGTTTATGCTTTCATTGTAAGCAGAACTGTATGTAGAGAGAACAAAATAAAACCAAAATCCTGAGTGATTTTTTTTTTATTGTAACAGTTTTGTTAAAAGAAAGATGCACAAGGTCAAACAAGTCATCTTCGGTGATAGGTGATTTGTGTGTGGAGGCCTAAAAAATTGCTGTGTGACCACTCACAACTATAGTAAATATAAATGTTATGTAACAACTCGTAGCATTTTAAATGGTTATAATGAAAGCCAAACAGAACTTTTAGAGCTCCTCTGCTCTCTTTAATGCCTGGGCAGCAGTGTTATTAAGGAAGAAAACGATTTGGTTTAATCTTATTATTGTCTCAAGACTGGAAAAAACCAATAACTACAAATGAGGTTTAACAGGTGAAAAGTAGGATTTGGAAAAGTATAGGAAATTGCTAACAAGAACAGTGAGCAGCCTCAGGATCATGTTGGCAGTTATGTTCTGAAAGGAATTTTTTCAGGTTCCCAGCTGAGTCTTAAAAATTCTGCCACCAAATTAAAGGAAACCATAAGTGTTGTCTGCAATAATAGTCTCATTTTTGGATATTGCTAAATCACCATTATAGCAATTTATGTGGACAACGGGAAACCGTTTTTTAAAGTATTACAGCTTTTTGTAATGAGCCAGATTTAGCAAAATAAAATACGGTCTTGAAATCTGCTAAGATGGTGTGCAAAATAACCTCTTTACTTGGTTTGTTCTTCTCTTATACGTCAGTTGCCATGTTCAAGTGTTATCCTGTCTGTCTTTCGATAAACTTGTGCTTTCTACTTAGAATACATAATTTTCCTGAAAAAGGAAGCTTAACATGTCTTCTTCTCAATGAATTTGTTCTTTCCCATTGGTAGTTATTAGAAAGCATCAAAGTGGAAAGTCAAAATCTAAACCTTGTCATATTCCTTTTCTTTCCAGTTACAGACTATAGATAGAGCAGTTTTGCCACAAGAAGAAAAGGTTTAGTTTAAGGGCCTCTTGTGTTAATGCAGCTACTTATATGGGCTGTGGGTGGGGATGAGATGAGGGGATTTCAAAGTTCTTTTCCCAAGCCTGGTCTTTGGGAAGAAACCAGATGAGTACTGATGAAGAAAAAACCAAACCATTAAGTAAGAGGTGAGTGAAAACTTGTAGCTAAAAAGGTATCAGCAAACTGCCCTCTCTCTTTCACCTATGAGGCTGAAACAAGAACACAGACTAGTCAGTCATAATTTGAATCCACTAATTTGACATTTTGTTTTGTTTTTAAAGTGTGTTCTATCTACGTAATTTCTGTCTCTCCTTGGAAAAAAACTAAGCCTGACAAATTATGAGAAGGGGATGACAACAGTTCTGCAAACATGAGGAAACCCCTGTTGTGGTCAGTCTGCCATGTGTGAAAAAGAGAAAGATTTTTTTGTTCCTTTAAGCGTGGAATGAGAATGATGATGTCCGCAGTTGTCTGTGATCACATCCTGGTGTGATGAAGCTGCAAGACATGTGGATGAGTGGGATCAATATATGGCATTATCTGTGAAGGCACTGAAGTTTAGATGGGTGAAGCAGTGCAGCAAGAAACTGTAGGGAGGAGTCAGATGGAATAGAAAGAAAAAAAGCATTTGTGATTTTTTTCAAATGCCTACTGAATTTGAATGGCATTGGAGACTTCTGTGTGATTTTTCCTCTAGGAAAATTAACTCTTAAAACTGCCCCTTTTTCTCTTAAATTGTTTAAAGCCTCCACCCTTTTGAAATTGATAGTAAAATTCTCGAGGTTTTCTTTAACGATATATCGAATGTTGATAGTTTTATATATATATGAATTGTATGCACTGTGAAGGAAGTTGAAAGAGTGGAGAGGGTTTGAAGGATAGAAGATATGCTATAAGGAGGAAATTAATCTGGGAGATGGAGCTGGAAAATGGAGAAAGGAAGATAAACCTGGTGTGTAGATAAACAATTTAGGAAAAAAGGAAAGGTGAAGGAGCTTTGGAAGAAAGCTCAAGCATGCAGATATGTATGTTTGAGAAGAAATAGAAAATAGCAGTTAGGGAAAGGAAAATAGCCTTCCTCCTGGGAAACGATATCCTGTATACAACTATAATCAGTGGAAAATATGATTGAAAACAAAGTGGAAGGAGAAAAGCAAGCAGAGAAAGGTAGCAAAAATACTAAGGCTGCAGAGGATCAAAATGTAGATCCTTCCTAAATCAGAATCTTATTTAAGAAAACAAAAACACCTGAATTTAAAATCTTACGAAAATGTGAGGGAAGGAAGAGGGTTATAGGATACAAAACTAGATTAAACTACGACTTGAGGCTTGAAACCCTATGCAGAACTGAAAGGCCTGTAGGTATTAGTAGAGCTTATTTATGGGCAATATTTGTTTTATTTGAAGAACTTCTAGACAGTCAGTCTAAGATCTTGTTAACCATTGTCATTCATCCTACAATCTTAGAATATCACTTAGGTTTTCATCTTACCTCCTGATAGATGCCTTTTTCCTTAAAGATAGCAGCACAAGGTGTTGCAGAGCCAGTTACTTAAGTGTGGGTATGAGGCTTCAGTGCCTTATGTTAACAATCTACACAAAGCCTCAGCAACGTCTGGTTTTAAGAACATTATGCAATTTGAAACTTTATGACTAACTTAGGCTAATATGCTGTATAAAATTCTTGCACTGTGCACACTGAACTTGAGGCAGAAAACCTGTCTCTGTTTCTCTTCTATGTCTGTGTTTTGAAAAAATTATGAATTTCATATGGATATAATATTTTAATTGTAATATAATATATATATATAATATTTTTATTTTAATATCTATAAAGGTCATTGAATTTCAGAAACGTGCTTGTTAGAATGTAGATTGACGAGAAATTCTTGAGGTACCAGTTTCATTAAGCAGTCCCTGCTGATGCATTCAAGGCACCCTACAGTTGTGTGGTCTTACAGTAAGCAGGACTGGGTACTCATCCAAGTTCTTTTTGGTTTGTTTGGGATTTTTTTGGGTTTTTTCTGGATTATATTTTGCTTGGATTAATATTCTGTTCTTTTCAGAACATTTTACCTGCGTGCTTGAAGTAGAAACATAGGGGTAGAAACTACAGGATTTCTATCTGTACTGCTTAAAAAGTGGTTATTAAATTATTACCAAAGTATTCATTGCAGATTTATGCAAAACTTTTACAAGAATTCTTGTCAAATCTATTTCTACACTTGTGAAGTCACGGAATCTTTGCAATTTATTTCAATAGAATCAGGCTCCTTATAAAAAGAAGTATACTGGGAAAGCTGAGTGGCTAGAGGGAGTTCCTGAAGTTTCTCTTGAAAGAGAGAAGCTTTTTCATTTTCGTCACAGTGTGCTTAATTTTAAACTGGTGGAGTAAGAAAATAAGGCATCTGTGTAGATTTGGAACTGGACTTTACAGTTGGGCTTTTGTCAGAAATAATTGCGATGAGTATTCTACGTAGAACATTCTTTCTAAAATCTCAGCTATAACTGGTCCTTATTCTTCTTAAACTTGTACTGGTTTTCAGAGGAAAATAATTCTTGTAAATATGTTATTTCAAACTAGAAACACCGTATTCTCTGAATCCTTTCAATTAATTTCTTGATTGTAAATGTGACATTATCAACGCAAAAACGTTATTAATGAACTTGAGGATGAGGAAGTTTGAAATTAAATAGGCAATAACAGTGACAGTGAAAATGAAATAAGATTTTATGCTGTCAGTTCTGTAAGATAGTGGAAAGAGATTATTCTAAAATCTAATAAGCAGTTTGCATGCATAAGTTAGTTATCAGTAATCTGATGCCATGTCAGACAGACATCTCTAATTGTTTATTTTTCCAGAAGAATTAAATGCATAGTTTAAAATAAAATGTTAAAGTGGTGCTGGGGGGAGGAGGGAGGGCAGGGAGTTTGTTTTGCATGACATTCTTCTCAGAAGGTAATCCTTTAGTACATCATCAGGACTCATTTAATTCAGATCATTTCTTTGTATATTATATGCCTCAGCTGATGTGGCATTTTATTTTAGTAGTAATTCCAGTCTTCCTTCCTATTTCATGTTATATTGAAATAACTTCTGTAAGGGGAGATAGTCCTACAATTCTTAAATAATTACTGTAACACTAGGAAAATTTGGCTAATTTTTCCATATATGCCTTTCCCCATTCTTTTAATCCCTTAGCAGTTTTAAACTCTTTTCACAACACAAAACCATGGTTGTGAGGGAGCTTTGCTCTGTGTAGTCCAAGCCCCTGCTGAACTCATTTTTTGTAAGGTCTGTCATTTGCTAAGTCATTTGCTATTATTAAGTTGCTCCCGAGTCCTTTTGGCTGAAATGATCTAGCTTGCCTAGTCTTCTTGGAGGTTGAGTTCTCAGCACTTTGCCATCCAGGAGGGCCCTGTCCAATTTCCTAATAGTCTTTTCGAAGCTGAAACCCTGAAACCAGTATTCTAGGTTTTTCCCTACTAGTATTGAGTTAGAGGCAGAATGGTAACTTTTCTTTTGTTTGTTCTTGTTTCTGGCTTGTTATTTTTCTTCCTAACACAGCCCATTTGCCTTATTCGTGATGAAAAGGCTTTGTTGGCTTGTCTTCAGCTTAGGGTTGGTTGCAACCCTCTGGTCCTTCTCAGCAGGGCTGCCACTTGCCCAGTCAGCTGCCAGCTGTCAGCCTTATCTCCTTGTACTTACACAGTTTCAGATGACTCATTCCTCAAGTTTCTCCATGTCATTCCTTCCTCTATCATACAATGAGTTTGGGTATGGAATTTTGTTTGGGTTTTTTTTGTCTAGGGTTTTGTGGGATTTTTTTTCCGTGTCAAAACAGGATCAGAACTAGGTGTCCACCACTTCTTACAATCTGTGATAATTTAAAGATGACCCGGGAATCAAGGACTTGGCAAAGTGAAAGAGAAATGGTCCTGAGCATCTTGAAGGCCCAATCCCCAAAGGGCTTCCTTAGATTTATGTCTTAGAGAAGAAGGCTAGATTTCCAACATTGTAAATTAACAAGACAAGGAATACGTCTCTTTTAATTTTCATCTTTGCAGTGATGAGAAGTTATTTCTACTGAACAATTGTATAGTGTTGAAAATTCTGGAATTTCTTAATAGTAGTCCCAGGAGTGGTTATACAATCACTTTAACTCAGCGTTATTCTCTGTTAGCCTTTGAGGATATCATCCCAATAGAGACTGTCCATCCATATACTACGTGTTTAATCTTTTTTTATAGACGAGTAAATACTTTCTTTTTGGGGATGTGAATACCAGCAGCTTTCAGATGAGGCAAAATGAACAGATACATCAAAAACAACGTTACAGTTGCATTGTGAATATTTGCAATAACACCTCCTTTATATCTATGTATTTCAAATATATTTGTCATCATAATTTGTTTTGATTAATATAGTTAATATTGGGATTATTTTACATACATAATGAGATCAAGCTAAACCTCTTATCATAAGTATTTCTTTTGAAGATACAATTTGAACAGAGAGTGGAGGAATGAGGTCTGATAGATTTGTGTGTGAAGAAATTAATTTTTGTTACTTTTGTTCATGAAAATTTGAAAAGATGTTTTCTGACAGCCTAATCTAGTAGTTTCTTTTTCTCTAATATTGCAGCTGAAATTAAAGGCATCCATCATAATGATGAGGATAAATAAAGAAAATATCCCACACAAAGTTGTTACTACAGGCTAATGTTCATCTAGTAATGACATAGATAATAAAGAATAATTTGAATAATGTGTACACAGAAAGTTACTGTGACTGAGATAAAGAATGCAAGAGTATTTTGGTCTCAAAAACAGACACTAAGATGTATACAAATAAAACTTTCCTGTGATTCTGATGGGTTTGTTACTGTTTTACTGATTAATGCTTCAAGATTAGGACCAAAAGTGCTTATTTTCAGTAGATGTATGACAAACACTGGTAGTAGCAAAGCAAGCCTCCTGCCCACACACCAAATGCTGTTACTTGCTTTCAATTCACATTTAACATAGTCACTTTAAGGATGTGAAAGGAAGCTCGGTGTTCCTTTTCTTTCCCTTCCTTTCCTTCTCCAAACTCGAAGGTTATTTTCCATCTTTAACAGTATTTTATTTTGTGTTTTAAACTGAAGGTGCATATATATGAATGATCTCTTGCCTTCTGATCAACAAGGCCAAGTGCAACATCTTGCACCTGGTGTGGGGCAATCCCAATCCATACAAGCTAGACAGAGACTGGATCGAGAACAGCCCTGAGGAGAAGGACTTGGGGGTGTTGGTTGAGGAGAAGCTCAATACGACCTGTCATTGTGTACTCACAGCCCAGAAAGCCAGCTGGGCTCATCCAAAGCAGTGTGACCAAGGAGGTGATTCTGCCTCTCTGCTCTGCTCTCCTGAGACCCCACCTGGAGCACTGCATCCATCTCTGAGCCCCCCAACACAAGAAGGTTGTGGACCTATTGGAGCAAGTCCAGAGGAGGCCATGAAGATGATCAGAGGAGGCTGGAGCACCTCTCCTATGGAGACAGGCTGAGAGAGCTGGGGTTGTTCAGTCTGGAGAAAAGAAGGTGCCAGAGAGACCTTGCAGAAGTTTTCCAGTACCTAAAGGGGCTACAAGAGAGCTGGAGAGGGACTTTTTTACAAGGGCATATGGTGACAAGAACAAGGGGGAATGGGTTCAAACTGAAAGAGGGTGGGTTTACATTAGTTACTAGGAAGACATTCTTCACTGTGAAGGTAGTGAGACACTGGTACAGGTTTTCTGGTGTGTATGCCCCTCCCTGGGAGTTTTCAAGGCCAGATTGGATGGGGCTTTGAGAAGCCTGATCTAGTGGAAAATGTCCCTTCCCCTAAAAAGGCAGGAGGGTTGGACAAGGAGATCTTTAGAGGTCTCTTCCAACCCAAACCATCTTGTTGTTCTATAAATTTATGGTGCACGTAAATTGAAAAACAAAGGTCTGTTGTGATTTCACTGCACTTTTACTGGAACTCCATGTTACATTTTTTTCTCTGTGTGCTTTGTTATACTAGTAGCATATTAGAATCAGAAGACTAGTGTTGTGCTTCTGGTTTCTGAGCAGGGGGTATTTTTGGTGGATATTAAACTTGGTTTTGTTCAGTTGACTTTCTCAGCTGGAAATGTAATGTCCACATGTGTCAATCTCAGAATGGAGTTCTGAATTCCCAACGAACTAGTTGATCTCAGAGACCCCCAGGTGGAGTCACTTATCCATCTTATTCTTGTCTTACCCATTATTTTGCCATGAGCTGGCTAATTTAGGCAAAATCGTAATCCTTGTAGGTATGATGACAAGCCAAACAATAGTGACTCTGGAAATAGATTGTAGGACATTACATTCTCTGTATTTCTCAATTTTTACTGCAGGGCAAACAAATATATATTCTTTGGCTCATAATGAGTACACCTGCTGAAATACAGGACCTTTGCTCAAGACTATTGCTCTGTGGCAACAGCATTATTATAACTGTATTTTTTCAGTCAGAAGAGCAGTAGGAGGAATAATGCATTTAAATATACCAAATCATATTTAATTTGTTGCTTAGCAGCCTAAGCAAATTATGGAAATCTCTGAGACAGATCAAAGACTGCTGTAGTATAGGGATTTCAGATCATCTTGCCCATTTTTTTTTTTTTTTTTTTTACTTAATAATACACCAAAGTTCAGAGTTTGGGGGAGAGAGGTGTCTTTTCCTAGTTACCAATGTTCTCCTTAGCCAAAATAATTCTGATGAAACCTGAAATGGCATCAGGAGAAGAGCAAAAGTGATGATAAAAAGAAAAAAAACAGAGTGGGGGTAAGAGTAGAGGCAAAAAGAAAAACAATTCTGCCTTTTGATACGTCACCAGATGAGCAGTTCAGTTAGATATATGGATGAGAAAATGTGACATATCCCTAGTCTGGATGTTGAGGGAATTCCCTGGATACCAAATTAATTTACAAGTTTTTTTCACCATGTAAATTCCAGTGTATGGAAAATACACTAACTAGTCAGTGGTACTGTGAAGGTACAGGTGATTCACATTGTGCATAGCTATGTTATCTGTGAAATCTCAGTTGTTTGGTATTAATTTAGTTTTACTGTCTATAGTTGGATATGAAATGTAGTAATTACCACAGCATAAGCAAACAAAAGCTTTGAGCACATACAATTCTTTCAATATTGTTCTGTCTCCAATATTTTGCACAAGAAGGAATTGCTATGGATTGATGTTTGGGGGCTGGGAATGTGGAACATAAAATCTATTTAAAGATAAAAGTACTTTCAGTTACATTCAAAAGTAAGATATGCGTATAAATACACACAAAAATAAAAATGAGAGATACTTTAAATATATAGGTAAACATTAAGGTGTGTGCAAATAGAACCAAATTGCTCTCAGTTTACTGGGGAACAGACTGAGGGGAGGTTCATATATCAGTAGTGAGAGATCATGAGGAACTGGTATAGCTCTGTAAAAAATCTGCCACAGCTCATGCAGTGGAGAAGGGTGTAAATTGGGAAATGCTTCTTTTTTTTTTTTTTNAAGGGGGGAAATTTGGAAAAATTTTTTTTTTTTTTTTTTTTTTCCTTTTTTGGAGCACGGAGGAAGCAACTGCTGCAGTGCATGACAGCTGGGTGCTGTAATGGGAGATGTGCATGCATGTATGAATTGAAATTTTTAAGCTTAAAGCATGAAAATGCACTAATTTTGAGTCAAATGTTTTGTGATCGCAAATCTGTTGCTGTCATGAATTATTCTTCAGAGAAACTCAAAACCTTTTGAACAGAAAAATCCTTTTGGTGGGAAACCTGATGTACACTAACATCTTTAGTGCCCAGCACACAAGCACACAGGCCACAGTCCATTTTCTTTGATGGTCAGTTAGAAAATAGAAACTGAAATTCCCTGGCTATGACCACAAGTGTGATTTTTAACTTTAACCTCTGACTCTTTGGGGTTTTTTCTTTCCATTTCTTTTGGTATAAAGATAATGCTTACCCTTATTTTAAAGTTTCTGGTTTAAATGAGTAATCATTATGTGTGGGCAGCATCATTTTGAGGGTAGCTTTTGATGCCTAAGCAGCTGCTGCAGAAATATACTGGATATTTATGGAAGTTGGGTTCCAGGGTTTGGGGTTTTTTGTGTATGTAAAGGAGCAGAGTATTTTTTATCCTAGCACAGAGAAAGCAATGTATACTTTTTAAAATAAGATATAGAAGATGTCAACAACTTTTATAACACAAATATTTTATAAAGAAAGACTCAAACACTGTACAACCTGAATGTTTACTTTGTTCTTTGCTGTGAAATATTTCTGCAGTTTGTACTGCAGTTTGGTCTTCTAAGAATTCTGTTTATGCAGCATCTTTTGTTTAAAGGTATTTATGCACTTCAAGGCTTAATTTGATTTAGTAAAACATATGAGACACATTGGAAGTATATGTTTTCTTTTATAAGCAAAAGCTAAAGGAATGGAGAATCTTTGTGGACTCCTTAAAATTAACACAATGTGAGAAGCTTGGAATTAGAGCCAACTCTGCAGACTCCTTATGCCCTAATCTCAGAATTCTTGGTTTTCATTTCTTGGCATTCAGAATTTAATTTCAAAATTTAATTTTAGATGGTTGCAAAATTGTAGCTTATAGAACAGTGCTGACACAAACATCATATATCTCAAAAGATTCTTGGATACCAAATCTGAAATTTTACAACCTAGTTTAGTTGTAATTGAGGGAAGGGGCTCTTACTGTGTTGTGTCTGCGGTGTGGTTTGATTGGTTCTTTTTTCCTTCCAGAAACAGATACTGTTATTATAGTCTACAGTTTCAATGGTAAAAAAAAAAAGAGAGAGACTGAAAAGTGTGCAGGGAGCATCATTTTGGTGTTTCACTAATGAAAGTCAAAGATGATGTTACCAGTCAACAGTGGGCATCTAAAGGACAGTTTGCTTACTGACAAAAGCCTTAAGGGTGGTAGGCTACAAATTAGAAATGAAATCACCAGAAGTGATGTCTTTCTGTAAGATACAGCTTTTAGTTTGAATTGTAAGACAAATTCCTTTAGCTGTACAGGACCGCTATTTTTCTCAAAACTTATCAGACAGGCTTTTCTCCATGTTTTCCATGTGAACCATATAGCTTCAGCTGTAGGGGGTGTTTCTCACAGGCCCCTTCTTGTCATGTGCTCACTTTTAGAACGAGATCTGTGTATTTCTGACAGAACTGTTGCTAACTGTACATGTATGGTACAGCAAAAGCACCAACAGAGATTTCTTGTGTCTATCAGAATGGCAGCAACCAGAAATGGCCCCAAAGCAATTTATATAGTTGTAATCGTTCCTCAGAACCATCAACACTATGTTGATGTTAGGCCTCCAATCTGTTTCCATCTTCTGCAGTGTTACAGGACTGGGTGTGCATCTCTTATATGGAGGGAGGGAGAGACAGGTGTCAGTAAGGGGCAGACTGCAGCTGCAGGGCACTTTGGTTATCTACAGCCCCTTTTCCCCTGCCATGTTTGAAAGTCCTAAACAGAGTGTGGACTACATGTGAAGTGACCTGGGATAGCGGTTTGAATGTGTATCTTGAATTACCTCGTTCAGGAAATGGTGGTGCTTTTGTGAGGCTGAAAGCATTCTGGCGATCCTGCTTTTCTCTCAGTGGTTGGATCTAACCAACCACATACTGTGAAGAGTTGAAAATTACTGGCAAGAACAATGTTGAATCTTGTTTCCTAGCCTGCAATCTTGCAAGCAGGGCAGAGAATTAGGATTTTTGAGGGTTTTGTGTGCATGGGATGATATTTTGAAAATAGACTTGTGAGGAATTGTTTTATCTTGATTTGCATTGAAATGCATTTGAAGATTACATAATCTTGCAGGATTGGATCATTAATCTTTATTGCTAAGTTTCTTCATTTATGAGCTTGAATAGCATCTATATCCCTGAAGCAAACAGACTGAATTTGTTTGCCTGCTTGCATTTATATTCTTAGCATAATAAATTCTAAGCCAGCAGAAGATACCACAATGGTCGATGTTATTCAAAGCTGCAAAGCTGTTATTGTAGCAAATATGTGAAATTGTGTAGTTTGTACAGAGAGATGTTGTGCTTACAGAATAGAAAAGTACATGCATTTTGTATGTTTTGTGATCTCGGGTAATTTTTTTCCCCTAATGCCTAGTTGAAGTTTGCTTGAAATTACTAAAGGTAGATTTCTTTCCTAGCTAACTTCTAACTGCTTTTCAAGAAAATTACTAAAGGCTTTCTGTGGAATTATAAAGCATGCACTATGCTGCTTGGTGCATGCACTATTAACAGTCATTACCCAATGAGCACTAGGTTAGCACTGTGATGCCATTGAAAGTCTCTGAATATTGTATTAAATGAAGATGTTCATTTCATTCTAATGTCAGTAAAAGTTTCTGGAAATTTGAATTCTGTGAGGGTGACAAATTTTGGTGGATTTTTTCCTTCTGTAATTGTCTGGATACCTTTTCTAATGGTTTTATTTATTTTAACATTTGGATATAGAAAAGAGTGTAATAGTCACATTCAGGTGTTTGGAAGAGACAGAGATGTACTGGAGTGAAAGACCACAAAAGGGTTTAAGGGATTGGAGCATCTGTAACGTGGGGATTGTCTTGAGGAGCTGAGGTTGTTTAGCCTAGAGGAGAGAAGGCTCAGAGCAATCTCATCAAGGTGTATAAATGCCTGACAGAAAATAGTAAACATGGAGCCAGGTTCTTCTCAGTGGTGCCCAGCGGCATGACAAGAGGCAGTGGGCACAAACGGAAACACTGTAAATTCAATGTAAACATAAGAAAAAACTTTGTGGGTTTGGTTAAGCACTGGAGCAGGTTGTCAAGACATTGTGGGCTTTTTATTTGTGAGATACTCAAAACATGAATGGAAAGGCCTGGAGCAACATATTTGGTCTAGATGATCTTCAGAGGTCTTTTTCACCTGCATTGATTCTATGATTTATTGGTCAAAGTTCTTCTGACTTGCTTTTCTGTGGAACTGAACTTTTAAATCTTCAAACGTGGTCTTTCTTAAACCTTCTAGAAACATTCTAGGAGGAATGAAGCAGCACTAGAACATTTTGCTCAGAGAGATTGTAGTCTTCATACTTCCAGGTTTCTAGACCATGATGGATCAAAACCAAGGCTGTGCTGGTTTAATGCTGGTAATAATCTCCACATGAATGGGAGCTTGGCCTAGATGATCTCTGGTGGTCCCTCCAAAGAAATGTATCTGTGATTCTGTGTCTCCCTGTGAATTTTAGATCCATGTGTTCATCAAACATAAGGTAAAATGAGTAAGGATTCTTGCTAATTGCTGTGAATGAGTTCAGAACGATGAAGTGATCCAAATAACTTAACCTCCTGTAGCTGCAGTATTTTGAGGGGCTGTCATGGTGCATGTGATGACTTACCTTCTATTCCTGCTCTTTGGAATTTCTGCAGCTGAGGATTCCTGCCACTGTGCACATGGAAAGAACAACTTTGTTGTATCTGCAGATACGTATCATAACATGGAGACAGTGCAGCAAAAGAAGATGTTTCTGGTTAAAAAGAAGCCTGAGTTTACCTGAGTGCTTGCAGACCAACAGTGAAAAGTCTGTGGTCAGCACATACAAAATAACTTCTAGATTAGTAACTGTTTTCTGTTTATAAAACAGATAGAAGTTTATGCATCAAAAGTACCGAAGTTCCAGTGCTCTCTCTTTTCCTCAGCAATAACGTGGAGAGGTTGTCATTGGGGTAAGGATCATTTACCTCTGTGCTGATCCATTTTCATGATTCTCTGCAGTGAATGAACTGTAATGAGTAATCAAATGCCTTCATGTTAGCTGATAACTTGTTTATGCAGTAGCTAGTGTCACATTGGCTATACCATGAGATAATGATACATTTTCATGGCTTTTCATATCTCTGAAAAGTTATAGCATGTGGACTTCTTGTGCTTGTTTTTAACCTGATTATCATGGAAGATTGTCCTTGCTCCTCTGTTCAGTATTTTTTCCTCCCATAGAAAATGGGTGGGAGGTGGGGGAAGGCAGGAGGAATGAGGCAACACTGAAAATCACGTTGCAGCACATCATCTTCTGGAATGATGGGTGGCTTCAGGTTGTGTGCATTTTAGGATTCCATGTTTTCAGAAGCTGACATAAAACCATACAGCTGATGAAATTATAATTACTTCACTGAGTGACCCAGTGTATAGTTAGGCACACACTTGCAAATAGGTCTAAATTTACTTCTTTTTCTGTAATTAATGTATCATATTAGTATATATGGTTTTGAAGTGAAAGACTTAAAGAAGTTTTTCACATTTACAACTAATTATAGCTATACCTACTTTAGTTTCAGATGATTATTGTCAGTGGCTTGATTGAAATCTTGAACAGCACGGTTTGTATGTCTTGGCTCGTGTTCCTCTATATATAGCATATAGTTCTGTTTTCTGTATGATATGTAATAGCAGTAACAGTTGCGAACATACATTTGAAATGTCACAAGTTAAGTAGAATTCTGTCATGGTATGTAAATTCAAGACTTATTCTTCCCATCCCAGTAATTAAAAGTATTTAGGAATTACTCATTTTTTTATCTCAATAAACAAAACAAGTATGATAAAGTATCATTCAGTACAATAAAAATGAATATATAAATAACTTTGGTAAATGCAACTTTAGGCAGTTTATGTTGTGCCCAGTATTTGTTAATGTTTTGAGCCTAGTTTAAACAGAGAGAGAACATGGGAAAAAATTGAGTGGTTTAGAAAGTTAAGATCTACATGTATATACACAGAAAATGTTGCCAATAGGAAAGCAAGATGTGTCTTTAAAAAAATTATATCATTTTCCTCTCCACTTTTTGTCTTAGTTCTAATGTTGACTGCAGGAGCTCTTACGACAGATCACATACCTAAGCCTCTTTTGTGTGCCTCTGGCACTCTGGATGAAGCAATGCATTCTCTTCACCCAGCAACATGTAGCTTTCTGGTGACTGGAAGAAGGAAGAGTCAGAGATCCAAGCTGCCAAAACACAGTGGAAATGCAGAGAAGAAACAGTTACTCAACCAAAAAAAAGAAGAATTAAAAAAAAAAAATAAATAAAAAAAAAATGAGAGAATACATGAGTAAATAAGATGAAGAGGGAAATATGGATGTAGTGCATTGACCCTGGCTCAATGCCAGGCACCCACGAAAGCCTCTTTCTCACTCCCCTCTGCAGCTGGACAGAGGAGAGAAAATATAACAAAGGATTCATGACTTAAGAACTGGAAGAGATCACACACCAAAATTGTCATGGGCAAAATAGGCTAGAATTAGAGATATTAATTGAGTTTATTACTAACAAACCCAAAATAATGGGTTATAAGGATATGGACAAAGGGAAATTAAATAATTTTATATCACATTTCTCATTCTCAAGACAGATGAACAGAAGCTGTTAGAATTTAAAAAAGGTAAAGACCCTCCAAAACAAACCAACAAAACCCACCAACAACAAATAATGCCCTTCTTTCCTTCTCATTTTCTGTCCCCACCAAAACTGTTTCTGAAACTTCTCATTCTAATTATGGGTTACATAATTCTAAAAAATTAAAAGAAAAATGAAAACCCCAAACTGTTGTTTTAACAGATTGTAAAGGTGGTTTTGCTTTTATCTTCATTAAATATAGTAGTGTAAGAGTCAGAAAACTAAATTAATCTTTAAATCAGTGTTGCTTGAGTTATTTTGAAAACCAGCAAATTAGTTGAAGACCTGAAGTGGGCAAAATTGCATGTACAAGGAAACTATTGTTTTGTGTTGCACAAAGCACTTCAGCAATGGTAGAATTGAAAGGCAGAGGAAGAGTAGGACGTACATACCTCAGCACACAAAATGTGAATAGTTATACATAATTTACCTGCAAATCTGGGGGGG
>VZTJ01005904.1:184744-207961 GCA_013397795.1 Orthonyx spaldingii
GGTGCGCGTTTCTCAGTTTTTCTAAACACACACAAATGTAGAAACTAAGAATTTTTGTAGTGCACCTCTACTGACAATGTTTTAGGTTTGTAAGGAGAGATAATCTGCTGTGAAAAAGCTGAACTCCTGCGTAGTCCAAAGACAATAGTTGTGTTTCTGATTTTTATACTCACAGAATAGTAAAATTAAAACCCATACTGTTCAGCCTGAATGAGTTATTTAATTCTAGATGAATAGCTGGATTTTTAGTTGATTGAAAATCCTTAGAGAAACATAATTATTTGGAATACATGGATTTTGTCTTTCTGTACAGAGGTGTTTTATTTGTGCGTTGGTTTGGCTTTTCTTTCAGTTCTGATTTTCAATTTACTGTGCTCAAAGACTGGAAAAAGAGGGAGAGATGAGCAGCTGAGAGCTGTGCATAGAAGGAAGAAGATGGCATTGCTCCCTGTAAGAAATACCCATAATGTGGCTGGGACCACTCATGGAAATGACAGCATGGTTTCATTTGATCTTGCTCCTAGGGCTTTAGTAAAATTCTGTGTTATGTACTGAAGTGTACAGACTCACTGAGGTATAAAGTAAGGATGGTCCTTCAGCACCTTCCCAGCTCCCAACCCTCCCGCCCCCCATGCAGTATTTTAGTGGGGAAAAATAAGAGATCATGAGCTGGATATTTCGAGAGCATGTGACTATGTTTTTGCAAAAGACTTTAAAATAATGGAAAGAAGAGTTCTGCACAACAAGTAGTGATGTTAAAAAGCTCTTTTTGGAGGGGAAAAAAACCCCAAATAACAGACAATCAAAACTAAATGGAAGGAAGAATCACAAATAACCAACAAAACCAAAACCTCAGATAACCTCCACTGCCCTCCACCCCCCCAAAAAGTGCATGAAACAAAACAAAAAAATCCCCAGTGGACCTACCTACGGAGGCTTGTGATAATTGCAGTAAAATACAGCAAAATTGAGGACTAGTCATCCTTCAGGTAGAATGTAAAAATTAGAGTGAGAATTAGTGCTACCTAGGAACTCAGGGCCCCTGAATACAATCTTCCCACCCCCGTTTTTTTAACACCAAACCAAAACCCATTGTCATTAATGTATTGTATGTAAAAAACATAGACTGTTAATTACAGGATTCATTATTTTTTAAAATTTCTTCTGTCTTTAATACGTTTACATCAATTTTGACTTTTGGTCTTGTTGCTACAAATTATTTTGACAGTAGAACTACAAAAGCATTGTTTTTTAGATGACTTTGTAGGATTGGGATTTCCATAGGATAGGAATCTGTGAGCTCTTATTTCTAAATGAGAGGCTTCTTTTCAAACATTGTAATAGAGCATGAGATTTTATTTTAATATGATAGTTGGGATGTCATATGATATAGATTTTCTTTATAGGTAAATAATACCTGTGTTGACTATCTGAAGTTTTCAGCTCTCCTTTGCTAAAAGGAGAGTGGGAAGAAAAAGGTAATTAATAATTTATAAATCTGCCAAAAACAAACTTGAGCGTTTATTCTCTGGAATGCATATTTCATATTTTTAGGTGACATGGTAAATGTATCTTATTTCATAGAGTGGATCTCAAAAATACATAAATTATAGATTTTTCTTTCCTGATTTTCGTCGTGACATTATGTTAATAGAATTGAGCTGATAACCTCATCCTAAACCAGTTTAGGGACTGTATTGCAATATTGAGTAAGTGCATTACATAATAACTTTAAAAAAGACATACAGCCTTCTCTCTTTCATTATTTGTGTAATATAGTCTATGGCAAGCTTATTATTTCAATTGATTTTTCTTTAAATTAGCAATTTTAAAAGCTGGTTTATATCTGCTAATTTGGCTGTGACATTTGAAACTTTTTTTTTGACAAAGCCCTTGTATGTTTCCTTGGCTTTTAAGAAAATACAGTGTAGCTATTTTACTTGATTTTACTGTGGCTGCTTAGCATGATCACAGTAATCACACTAAGAATTCTGTACATATTTATGACTACATATTTATGGTGTCTGTGCCTCTTTTTAAAATTTGTTCAGCAGAATTGACACCTAGGCTGTGAAACAATCCGTTAGCCTACCCTTCAAGTTATGCTGGTAAATACTAGTGTATTAGAAAAATTTTAGATAAGCATGAGTATCAGCAACAGAAGAGAGTAACTGGGGTGTGACTGATGCTGGTCCCTTCTACTGATGGGAACAGCTTTCAGAGGGAAGGAAATACTACTTTTCTAAAGTCTTTTAATTTCAGGAAGACTTAAAAATTGTAGTGTTTTTTTCCATTACAACTTCTAATCTTTGCTTTTAAAATTATGTAACTACAACTCAGCTCTTTAGTCTTGGCATGTAATAATTTTTTATCTTGGTAATATCACCCAAGGAAAGTGTGAAATGGCCTTTTATAATTAGATATATTTTATGGTCTAATTGGGAGAAGAAAAAATAAATGTGAACCTTTTTCTGTTGGTGCATCTGTCTTTAGTCACCTATTTAAGGTAGGTGACAGTGATCTTTCTGTATCAGTGTTCAGAATCCACATTTTATGATACAGTTTCCTGAGCTGTTTTGTTGTAGTGTTGGTTGGGGCTTTTTGATGTTAAAAAGACCACTGGTAATGGAAACCACAGTCTAAAACTTTAGCTCTGTGTTGGGCTAAGTACCACTCAAGAACTGTTCTCAGGAAAGTATTGTAAGGTACGTGTACCATTCACTGTGAGTCCCTGTTCTTGAAAGTACTACTTCCACTGCAGTCAGGTTGAAGAGTACCATGAAAAATCCAGAGAAGATACATTGTTTGTGTTGGAAAAAAACATTATCATTGCTGTTCACTACATATTCTGGTCTTGATATTGTATAATACCATAATAATTCTATTATTAGTTGATAGTGAGAGGTAGATGATTGAGTCCAGAATTTCTGCAAAACTCTTTCCAAATACATATGTTGCCCAGGATTGTTGGAATGGTTTGATTAAAAATTCTGAGCTCATCTGAAATAAAGATAAATTAATCTAATTTAAGATATTTTATTGTAATAAAGATAGCACTTTTTGTGTTAGGCATGAAATCATCCTGCATTCTCAGTTGTTCAAAGATATGACCAAATGCTGCTTCTGTAGCCTTAAAATATGAGTTCTTTGGCAGGCTGTGTCCCTTGGATCTTGCTTCTAGGGGAGATCATCTGCATAATGTCCTTTTTCTTTACTCCTCATAGTCAGCTGGTGTTTCTTTGCCAGAACTGTTTGGAAAGTTGTTCCGCAAAAAGCTCCCAGGATGTTTGTGAAAGGAGTAACACCGCTTTCTAGACAAATGTTAACTTTATCTGTAGAAACAGATTATCAGATGCAAACTTTTATTCCTTTTTCATGAATCTTGTAGATATACAGAGAAAACTGAAGACAGATTTGTTGAAATATTCATTGCATAGTGCTGCTTTCACTGCTAATGCAGTTTAAAGTTATTAAAGAGACTGCATTTTTAAAGTGCTTGGAAAGAACTTTCAGATTTTTTCAGGCAAGAGGATTAAGGCAGATTTATTTTCACAGGGTATGCCTGCACAAGTCACAAATCAAAAATATTTTCTCAGTCCCTTGATCTACACTTGGTTGGTGGTTTGTTTGGTTTTTTGTTTCAAATCTAGTACTACCACTGAGAACTGGTGTTAATAGATGGAATGATAAAAGTGAATGATAGAAGCTGTTTTTGCATCCTACCAGCAAAGTGTGTTGGCACTCACCTGTAAAAAACCTAAGCACTAACAGAACTGAACTTTGGAAAGTGAAGTGAATAATAGATTAGGGGTTGCTTGTTGTAGGTGTGTGGTCTTGGTTTGTTTTTTTTTTTTTAATAATTCAAAGATAGACAAAGTTGTAGAATTCTGCAAAAGTGTGACTGGCAGGACATTGACCACAAGATTCTCAAACTTATCTTGTATATTAAAGGCTTCAATTCACAAGCATATCCCTGTTGTGAAAAGAAATCTGTCCTTCACCTGGTTTTTCTTGTGTGTGTACACTTGCATTTCTATGAGTATATATATTCTGTGTTGCAGAACTGGAGAATGGCCTATAGTTGTAACAGATCAGCTTTTATTATCCTGCATTATTTTGTTTTCATAAGTTTTAAAAATTTGTTTATGGTGAAAAGTTGCTTTTACCTGTTGATAGTAAGCTCCCTATGTTTCTCTTCATGAGGAGGAAGAGAGGTGGTAGAAATCTTTTCATATACAATTCTACATACAGTATATGTACAACCTTGACTTAAGGCAGAAGTAAGCAGAGAAATTGTCAGAAGCCTTGAAAGTGTACAATTCTGTTGAGATATGCCTTACTGTGGGATAATCCACTAGGGCAGGGAAGATCAGAGAGTAAGTGTATTAAAAATAAATGGAACTTTAAAATTTTAGAGACTGATAGAACACAAGTATGTAATAATCTTTATGTTCATCTCATGTTAAAAAAGTATTAAGAAAGCATGGTCCTAAAGAAGTTATTATTGGCATTTCCTATCATCACTGCATTACACATATTAAGTCATTGTCATGACAAATGAAAGATAGTTTTTGAGGTGATAGATTTGAATTTTATACTGGAAATGTTTTCTGAACTTTTTATCTTTCCAGAAAAAGCATTAATTGTGAGGTTGTTAATGTAGAGTAACATCAGTGTTAGGGGGAAAAAATTAAAATCACTAATGTTAGGAAAAATATGTGTAAAATATCCAACTTAATTCAATTAACAGAATGAAAGAGTGAATTTCCAGAAAAACAGATATGTGAAATGCTGCTTAAGATCTGTGCAGAGCCAAGCCAAAATGGAGGAAAAAATTCTCATATGCTGTCTATGGAGCTGGGTAAGAGAACCGGGAAGGCATACAGCTATTCTATTCTGAAATGCCTTCCCAGCTTTGACTGTGCATGGGATTCAGATTTCCAAAGTCAAAAGAGTGATCTGAATAACTGAAAAATCTGAAAAATCTAATTAGCTGCCACTAGTGTCTAAAACTTTCTAGTAAAAGCTTCCATAATCTTTGAAGACTGTGCCAATTCCAGGCCTGGAGATAGAGCCATCATCATGCTTAGGTATGCAGCTTCCAGCTCAGGCTTTTTAGAAACTGTGGCTGGACATTTGTGTTACTTCATTCTTCCAGGAATGTAAACCAGGAGGAATTAAGTGAGCACGTTTGATGCAAGGAGCCAGTAGGGTGTTAAACCCAAAGCACAGCTCTTTTTTCTTTGCCAAATTTCAGAAAAAATGCCTGTATCCAGGTGCTTAAGGCATTCTCCTAGAGAGGAGGACCTCCTGGAAGGATGGATCTGAGTAGATGGGGATTTCTGATTAATGAATCTGTGTTTCCCGATAGTGCATCAGTGCTTAAATGTTATGTGAGATGTAGGCAATAGCATCAATTAATCCAATTGTCTGAACACAGACAATATGCCTGAAAAAAATAAATGTTGAAAATGTTTAACATAATTTGAAGTGCTTACTTCTAGTATAGCTTGGGTATCTAAATACATTAAAGAGGTACAATTTCAGAAACACATTTTTCATGCACATTTCATTTTTGTAGTTGTAGGTATTTCCTCTACTTAGGATACTGAGCATTGTGAATACTATTTTTCTATACCTAAGACTGCACGTACAGTGTGTAGAAAATTAAGGTGCCTACTGGAGCCTGTGAGTTCGATCTCTAGAACCAGCCAGCTATTTTCTTGTGCTCTGTCCTTTAGTGCAGGCCTTTTTATTTTGTATCTGACCCTTGGATACACTTTAACAAGAGCAGTTAAAACTGGCACAGTTAATTCAGTGAGATACTTTAGGCACATTTGTTATTTTTGATAGTTCTGTACATAGAGAATAAAATATTCCATTTTTCAGTTATATAAAAAATTCATGTAAACATTCTGAAAGCAGTCCTATCTTTGATTCTTAATGAGTGTATCTTTAATGGAAAAGAAACACAATCAATACAAAAACTTGTAAAAGGTTTTCAGTGCACGGTATATTACAGTATAGGCAGTGCATGAGTAAAGAAAACTTTCCAGGTGCAATTTGCATGCAGTCATGCAGAATTGTGCTGCTTTTCATGTTGCTGTTAATGATATTCATTAATCTGTAAAACTACTTCATTATAGTCCATCAAAACTCTTCTTGTAACTTGTCAAATACCTGCGTAAACAGGCACCATCAATACGAATGCTAAAATTTGTGCATCTGTTTTTCTGTCCTATTTTCTTGCCTCCTGTTGCAAGTCTCTTGGAGATACCAGTCTTAACCAATAGATGGAGAGTGGGAAGTTGTTGATGTTCTCATCTGTAGACGAGAAAATGGAAAGCCTCATTAAATGGTAAAAGATTGAAGACTGAATTGATTAGGGTGAAATGTAACAGAAAGTGCCAATGTCAAAAGAAACATTTTTACATTTATCCGTAGAAGAGTGCATGAGAAAACTTGAGAAGCTGTGACTGACCTAGACAATAATTGCCAAGCAAAAATGAATCTGAATTCTGTAAAAGGCAAATTTGCCATTAGGCTGCATCAGATGATGTGTTCCTGGAATAGCTAGAAATAAAATAGTGCCATTTTACAAAACAGTGGAAAGATCTATGTAAAATTTTGTATTCAGAAATTATATATTATAATATAATTATTGTAATATATTATATCTATTATTAAATATTTTTGATTATGTGACTGTAATACATGCAGCTAAGGAGTAGGATTGTGATTAATTTGATGTACACAAATTAAAGTTTAAAGGAGTTGTGACACCTCCCCCATGTAAGTACATCAGAGGGTAAACACTAGAGGAAGAAGAGTTACTTAAGGTAAATGATGGTTTTGGCAAAAGAACAAGTATAAGGGTGGACATGAATACACTGAAAGGAGTGTTTAACCATACAGAGTTGTGTGATTCTGAAATAGCTTTCCATTAACGTTTTATTGCCCTGCGGTAGATACCAAATGGAACTTGGTTAAAGAAAAATCATATGACAGGATTGGCCATATTGGACTTCCTTGCCTAATTCTGGCCGTATGTTGCTGGCAGAGCAACACAGAGCGAGAAACACAGGAAAATACCTAAAATTCAGATAAAAGATTAGTTCAAGTAAAGGATTATAGATCAACTATTTAGTGTCAGAGTAATCATACCTAGTTTTCATAGGTTCAATGACTAAGTTGCAAGAAGGGTTTGAACTTTTAAAGATAGAAACTTCTGCCTGAGCATGAGTTCAAGGAATGCAATTTGACTGTTTATATTTTAAATATTTAAGCTACTGCAAAGTTATTAGATATGATTGTAGTCCCTTAACTCAGCCTTTTAATGTGATTATTTGTTAGTTTGCAGGAAAATTGCCCCCAAATATCTCACCAGAAAATGAATTCTGCACCAATCTATCTAGCTCAGTATTCGTACTCCAACACTCACCACCAGCAGATTCTTGGAGAAGAGTAATAATAGAATTATCCCATATGATTCTTCCTAATATTCTTTCATCTTCTCAGCATTTTCAGCTTGAAGGTTTTGTAAACTCTTGGGAGTTAGTCTGTTTAGGTACCTGCAGTGAACTCTCGCAAGGGCTTGTCTCTTTTTCCCCTGACTCCATCACGTGAACTTGCATTCAGTGTCTTCTGCATGGAGTTCATGGTGCTGCTGCTCATTGTTTGAAATCCAACCACATATTTGCTTTGAACCTGGCTCCTCTTACCTTTTTGTGCTATCCATTTGTTTTCTTTATTGGCAGAAAACATGAATACCTAATCTTTGTGTAAGATGTTTCCACTAAAGATTTTGTAGGTCTCTGTCATAGCAACTCCCAAACTCACATTTTTTTGCACACAGACGCGTTCCATGCATTTGAGCGTTCCATGTATGGAGACAGTTCATACCATAGATCCTTCTTGCCCTCTTGGAACCTTTTCCACTCTCTATTGAGAGGAACAGGCAGAAGCTTCATATAATATTTAAAGTGTGGATCAAGCACGATTTTCTAGAATTATATAAAATATTTTCTCTGTTTGATACTTTTCCTTTCTTAATATTTCCTAATTTTCATAATGCTTCTTGAATTTCCTAATTCACTTTTTTAGTATGGCCAAGCACCAAAGTGATGCTTTCATGGAATTATCTCTTTTGCTCCTTAGTGTTAGTGGTCTACTCAGAGCCTCTTGTTTTATATATGAAGCCAGGATTAGTTTTCCATACGTGTATCATTTTACGTGAATCTGAATTTAATTTCCCCAGCCATTTTATTACCTGATCGCTCAGATTGATAAACATCTTTGCTGGTCTTTAAGGCATTCCTCTTCAGGACCTTGTAGTATGTACCATCAGTAGATTTTCTCACCTCACTGAAGAACTGCCATCCCTTTCTCCTTCTCCCTTACCATGTTACTTATGAATGTGTTGAACAGGACAATTCCCAGTACAGCCCCCTGTGCAAGTGACTTCCCTCCATTGTGAGAGCTGAGTTTGAACTCTGATCTTCTGATTCCTCTTTTTTAATCAGTTATATTTCCACAACCTTTGCTTTTATGTCTCAGCAGCTTACTTTCCTGAAAAAATGTTAGTGAGGAACTTTGTTTACAGCCTTTTTAAAAAAGTGAGTAGGCTGCATGAGCCGGATCACCCTTGTGCATGAGACTGTAACCCCTACAGAGAACTTCAGCTCTCGTGAGACTTGCCTTCTCAGAAGGTATATTGGCTCCTCACTGATGGATTGTATTTAGTGAAATGTTCACTAATTCTGTTCTTTATTATACATTCTATTATCAAACCTCATACTTACCTAAATGTACTCCCCAGAACTTCCTTGTTACTCGAGCTTGGCCCTGCATTTGTCAGCTGCAGTGTTAAGGTACCAAAGAAGTGGTAGTAAGTTGGCTGTTTCATCCTGTATTTCATTAGAATCCTTGTGCAGATACCATGGAGCCTGGGTGATATATTAATTTTTGTGTTTGTACCATAGCTTGTTCCATAGTTGCTTTCACTTTTAAACCTCTGCTTATTGATTTAATGATTTAGTTAATGTTTTAGTTGTTATTTCAGCTGATTACACTTTACCCCTTTACCAGCATTTACTTTATTAAGTGTGTTCTCTGGCACTGCACTTGTGGTATGATATCCTTCCGTAGTCTCTACTTCTGCCTAGAACAATTCAGTTGTTTTAAGGGCCCTTTCTGGCTTTTTGACAGCCATCCTCATTTTTACATAACATTCACTTTCTGGAAGTATTACTTCAGGAAGTAACTTTTGTGTACCCAGGGGTCAGTACTGTGTCCACTTCTGCTCAATATCTTTATTGAAGATCTGGACAAGGGGATCAAGGGCTCTCTCAAGTCAGTTTGCAGATTACATGAAATTGAACAGGAGTGTTGATCTGCTGGAGGGCAGGAAGGCTGTGCAGCAGGATTTGACCAAGCTGGATGGAGAGGCCAAGGCCAATGGCATGAGGTTCAACAGGGTGACGTGCCAACTCCTGCACTTACGTCACAGCACTACAGGCTGAGGCAGAGTGGCTGGAAAGCTGCCCAGTGGAAAAGGACCTGGGGGTGCTGGTCAGCAGGGGCTGAACATGAGCCAGCTGTGCCCAGATGACCACTCTGGCCTGTATCAGAAATAGTGTGGCCAGCAGGACCAGCGATTGTCTGCCTATACTCAGCACTGGTGAGGTCACATGCTAATGGTTGCTTGCTTTGTCATGCTAATCATGAAACAACCTCTGATCTGAAAGACCTAAAAATTGTCATATTTGTTTTGGTTTTTTCCGTCTACATGATTGTCTAATGCAATTGAATGCTCTGCATTGCTACATCTCTGATGTCTGTTAACAAGTGAAGCTTCTGTTATAATTGGTGTCACCATCATGGTTGGCAGGTAGCAATATGCAGCAAAAGCTTTTATTCCTGTCTAAAATTTCAATCCAGCTTGTTTGCTAGTCACGGCAATGCTAGTTTCTTACTTAGATTTGACTTCAAACTCTCTGTTTATTAGAGAATTCTATTATCACTGTTTGTATATTTTTTGGTCCCCAGGCTTCCTTCCACAGTTTCTGATATGTCTGGTATATTAATGTTTTTATTTAGGACAAGAAATTGATGTAAAATGATCCATTGAATTTTCAATTCCTGTTTTAATGCTGAAAGTGTAAATATTGTATTCTGAATTATTAATGCATTCCATAAATATTGAAACATAGGCATTAATAATTTGATAAAATGAAGCCTTTAAAACACATTTTAAAATGTATATAAAATGAAAGTTAGAAAAGAAAAAGTGGCAAGAAAAAGTACAAAATTATATGTCTTCAGTGCTATGCACTGGAAGTATGAGCTGTATAGTACATGCTGTTAATGTAGGAACACTGGTAATGTAGAAATATGCAAATGTGTACTTTTTCCAGCTCTTCTGTTAAAAGCCCAGAGTAGTAAAATGCAACAAATAGCTGAATAGATCAGCCAGAATAGTAACATTAGAATGATATGCTTGACAGAATGTTTTTGTTTTAAATGTATATCCCTCTCATTTTAAGGGGAAGATATTTTTTTGGTTCAGAAAAAGGAAATGGCATTTTACCTAAATTAGGGGAAAAAACCAAAAAATAACCAAGTCACATAATAAGCATTTCCTCCTTCTGATCTCCAGTATTGAGCCCAGTGCCAGTAGGTCAGGATTCCACAGTTATTTGAGAATTGACCTCTAAAACTAAATGAGATTTTCAGGGCAGGAGTTGTGTAATTCCCCACCTAGCACCAAACAGAGTCTCAACATGATACTGCAGTAAAAATAATAATAAGTACAAAAAGAAAACCTTCCCAATTTTCAACATTGCTTCTTTACCCTTTGTTCTGTGTGCTCTACTAGGAGAACCTGCACAAATAATTTGGCCCTTTTGGGATTGATTTTATCCAATTTTAACACCCTGAACACTTCAGAATTATCCTAACAGGATTTGTAGAGTGTGGTCTCTACCTATACAAACTTAGCACATGGTGTTCTGAAGCAGTTAGCCCATGCATGAACTAGGGATGCCTTGTGAAAGTTCTTTAATCCATGCCTCAGAAGACTTTTCAGCTGATCTGTGGAATTTACTGAATACTTAAGATTAACTATCCTCATTTCAGTGAATAAGCTCTAGGAAGCTTTTAGTTTAAATAATGAGAATAACATAAGTAAGTACTCTCTGTGTTCCCTCCCCCACCCACTAAGTTCTTTGTTTGAAATTCAGCCAGCTCTTCAGAGCTCTATGGTAAAGTCATCTGCTTTCAAAAAAATTATATTTTTGTATTGTCACTTTCTAATTGTCTTATTTTATACATATGTTCCATTAATGCATGAAGAAATCTGTAGTACAGCAGAGCAAGCAGTAACTTCATGCTTAGTTTGTATAGCATCTCTAAAGAGTGTCTTTTAATACTAAAAGGAGTATCAGACTTTCTTTAACACGGAATATGCACCAAGCCAAAGATGATAATTTAAAACTTGTTGAATACTGAATATAGTGTTTACTTCATGTATTTTTCTGGTAGCCACTTTAGCTTAAATTTTTCAGAGCATTTATAAAGCTTTAGCTATTACTGTGAAATTTGCTTGTTCTTTCCTCTTTCCAATAGGAAAATGTAAGTGAATAATCCAGTAGCATTACTGGTTAAGTATTTAATTTGTGTGTGTGTACAGTATTTGTAACAGTTGGAATTGTCCTCACAGGTAGTAGACATTTACTGTCAGCTCAGTACCTCAGCAGACACCACTGATAGCTTAAGTTAAATTTGCCAGAGCTTGTGTGATTGACGCTTTGAGTCAGGCACAAAACCAATACATGTTTTTCTGAGGGTTAGATTGTTTCCCTAGACAAACTATTTTTGTTGTGAGAACTCTCCCCCTACACACACCTTCATCTTTTCTCCTGTATTTTCCCAGTAATTTTTATTTGTGACAATAATATTTATTTACACGTATAATGAAATATACTTGTTCTCAAGTACGCAGATGACCTGTAGTTTTTGTGAAATGTTGCAACAACTTTCTTTGGGAAAGTTTGCCAGACTTCTTAAGACACCTGTGGATGTTTCTAAGGACAGGTTAACTGAGCATTTGCTAGTAATAACTTGAGCATAATTGATCTTCCCTTGTAGTGGAAGAATGACTGTAGATGACCTGAAACTTTCCCTCTCTTTTACTCAGGTTTATGATTCTTTGAGTCTTTTAAAGCTCCCACAGGAGCACTTGTGATTTGCACATTGTGGGTTCTTGCAGTCTTCAGTCTCCTAAGCATCTGGACATGTTCAACACAGAGGCAGATCTTGTTGAGTGACCTCTGCAGGGTAGCAGGCTGAAGGGAGGAGTCGCAGAAGTTGCCTTTTCCCCTCAGAAAGCCTGGGGGGGAGGTTAGGAAAGCAAACAAGGATTCAAAATGTGCTCTGATGAACGTGGCTGATTAAAGAGTTCAGCTGTCAAGTTGGGGTCTTTCCAAAGAGACTCAAACCAGCAAGAAATCCTGCCAGCTGTCCCTAGACAATTCTCCTTTGAGAAGTCCTGGCAAAGCTCCTTGTGGGTTTTTTTGCACAAAAGTGCAAAGTGGAGTGACTTTGTCTTGAAGGAAATGTCAGGGCTTCCAGAAGTGGAGGTGGAGTCTCTGGGAAAGAGTGCTTTCATGCCAACACAGGAACTCACCCTGTGGAACCATTTCAGCAGGCTTCATGCCCTTTGTACTTGCCTGATGTCCAGGGGTGCCCACCATCATGTGTTCAGTGATCCTGACCAGAAGCTGAAAGGAGATTTTTAGAATTGGTGTTGTCATCTGCAGTTAATTTTTAGAAAAACAGATGACCTTCAAGAAAGTTGGAAGTAGCAGTGAAGAAACTGAGGCCCCTTGAAGACAAAAAAATGTATCAATCTCATGTAAACTTCTGAGAAGTGTGGGAACTTATTTTCTGCTCATTCAATATTGGCTATTAGAAATTTCTAAGAAAACATGGTGGTGATTGAAAACTATTTAAATGAAACATTCTCAGCAAAGCACTTTCACAGTAAAATTATCTACTTTTGTAGTGAGAAAATCCTGTTCCTAAAACTTTTTTTTCAGTTTGTTACTGTTGTTAGGTTGACTAGGTGTACAAAGAACAAGAATCTCCTCATCCTCAAGAGTTTTGCTGTAAGTGTTGTATAATCATTTGGTTATTTTGTTTAATTAGGTGACAAGCTGCTTCTTCAATAAGCAGTAAAATTTTTGAGTGATATCAGTAGTGGAGAATAATTATGGCTAGGTAAACTTGCAGCCTTCATTAGGAATGATGATATGACTACAAGGGCTGGACAATTACTTTATTCCTTTTTATTTATGTACAAGGTTGTCCAAATATTTATACAACGATAATTTAATAGTATAACTGTAAAGTCTTGTACAAGGTTGTGGTTTGTTATTTTTTTCTTCCTATTCTCTTACATTAGCAAAATATTATCCCTGTAGTGGTACCTGATACAAACTGGATATTGGAAGACGATGCTTTGCACTTGTGATGTAGCTTAAATTGTAAAACAGAGGGGTTGGCTTCTGTCTATTGGTTTTGGGGTTTTTTTGATTGGTTGGTTGGGTTTTTTTGTTAGTTTCTTTCTGATTAGCTCTTTAGAGGAAAGTGGTTCAGTGTTATGATTGAGATATAAATTTTGAAACCGCCTTTCTTGTTGCTCTAATACTCAGATTATTGTGCCACTCCCTCCCCCTGGCTCATGTATGTTGGAATGATCATCTCAACACTCATAGAATAGCTCCAAGCACGTAGGAGTTGCCGTGCAAGATAAATCTGAGTTCATCTAAAGATATGCATGGCAATGATCATCAGAGTTCTTATAGAACTCCAAGCATGTAGGAGTCGCCATGTGAGTTAAATATAAATTATCAATGCTGGTAATTTTGTTAGCCTTTTTAGTCCGGGTGCAGCAGTGAGTTCTGGTAGTATTTTTCACCACAGGAGAATAAAACCCCTTGGGAAGACTACCAAGCTGAGGTTACAGAATATAAAAACAGATAAAGTTGCTGTGGTTTCTGAGAAATGTGCAGAAATTTTATTAAGCCAATCCAAGTTAGATTTTCTTTTTTCAATCTTGTCTTTGAGACCTTTCATTGTATCTATACATAAATATAAAAATGTGTTCTCTTAGTGAATAAACATCAATATCATTTTTGTCACTGATGTGGTATTCTCTGCTGTTTACTGATGCAAAGCATCTCCAGACTATTAGTAGGAACTCATTATCTACTCTATTACGTGCATAGCCATGTCTCTTGTAGTATTGATCTGCAAGTAATATAAATGACATTTGGTGGCTGCTTTAGCTTTTACTTGTTGCATTCAGCAGCATTAATTTATTTCAGATTGCATTAAAGGTAGTATTTTTTCTGAGCAAGCTTTTTACTTTCCTACTTGGTTATTTTCTGGTCTTTTGATAAAGGTTTTGATTGAAGATCTTACAGAATAATCAAGAATAACCAAGCAGACTATTATTATTTGATTGCATCCTGTCATTGTGCTATATAGGGTAAGGCAAGGATTTTATTTACATCTCTTTTTTTATTATATTTATTGGGAAAAATAGAAATTTAGCTTTTTTTATTATTTCGAATTTGTTGCTAAGAATTTTAGTGGTATAAAAATATTCTATGCTATCATTGAAATCAAGATTTTACTACAGAGAAATATTTTTTTTAATTAATTTTGCTAGTTTTACTTATAAAAAGACTATCTGAATTTGTTGAATGAATATTCCCATGAAGTTTTGTATGAATCATAGAATCTTTTTGATTGAAAATACCTTTAAGATCATGAAGTCCAATCAATAGCCTTACTCTGCCAAAGCCCTCACTAAACCATGTCCCCAAGTGCCACATCTACATTTCTTTTGAACACCTCCAAGCCTACATCCTCTTCCCATCCACTAAATGACTCGGGTGGTCTGTGGCATATAACAGCCCATCCTTATGCTGAATCCCATGTTAAATTCCACATCCACTCTTTTTCTGGGATGTCTGCAGATTATGTGGGTTCCTGGTTGGTGTTTCAATGTACTAACTCCATACTCCTGCACAGTCTTCTCATCTGTAAGTTAATAAAATAACCTGAATCAATATCCAAAGAACACTTCCTGACTTGAAACGAAGTCCACATGTTAGTCAAAGTATTCTGAACTTCCTTGACTACGCAACTTTTCCTTCCCTCAGGGAGGCATACTCTGTGCTGGTTTTAATTGTCTTAAGTTTAGTTATAATATGTTTTAGGTGTTTAAAATGGGAAAGATATAAAAGCATAAAAGGTACAGTTGGAGAGACAGTATTTAAAGGAAAATGGTTAGTGAAGAACACTTCTAAAATGGGAAAAAATTAATATTAATTATTAATCTAGAATGAAATTGGCATATTATCTCTTGTCATCTAAGGAGTGAATTGTATTTAATTTAATGTTAGGGTCAAGGTTGTAACTAGATTTAAGGTGTAGCTTGATTAGTTTAGCTCATAAATAGGATTGTACAGCATTGTCTTTTTCATTACATAGGATTAGATTTGTGGTTTAAGTGTAACATATCCTACCCAAAATATGTACGTCACAGATAGTAAAATCTGTTTATTTTCCGAGACTACTTAATGCTGTGTTTATAAATATATTAAGCTCCTCCCTGCTTAATTGAGATGTTTAACTTAAGTCACTCACACATGTTTAGCGGTGCTTAATTTGTCTAGGTATGTGAATAGCCCCCTAAATTCTCTATTATTCCCAGGAGAAGCTTGGAAAGGTGAGCTGGGGATTAGATCTATGACTGATTTCATCTCATCTGAGAGTGATCATTACTGTCTCTGACTGATAGAACATTTGGTTGGTTATGCCATACTAGAGCACTGAAAAATATGGGTACAACACTCGAGATAGGTGATTTAAGATGATGTCTTCCTATTTCTAGGGGAGAAAGAGCTAACTAATAGACGAAAAATGCCTTTCAAGTGACCAGGACATTAAACTGGAAGGACACATACCTAATGTTCTAACCAATAATTCTGAAAATGTTTTTATCTAATGAATATATATGTTTTAAGTGCCTAATTATTTTCTGGATTTAGGATCTGTGAACTAAATTCTGCCACTTGCAGGTAATATCCCAATTTCTGGATGAGATTTGACTTCCTTGTTAGCTTGCTTGGTTTCAAGTGCCTTCACACAAAAGCGTTCTGTGGCTTAATGCTCTTGATTACTACAGTAAGGGAAGCATGGATTCATTCCTCTTAATCTTGTGTTCATCCTTTAATCAGTCTTTCCATTTCTTGAGTGAATTCTTCGAACATCAGGCTGTTGTTCAGGAAGCAAGAATCATCCTGCCTTTGGTGCCTGTGCTTCAAAGAGGGTAGACAGAGTTAACCTGAAGTACACAGAGGCCTTTTTGATTTCCTGTTTGTTGCATATGTCCTTGGTTAAAAAAAGAAAAAAAGTGAATGAAATGGATGGCTCTTTATAGGCACCAGTGGTTTCTGGGCACTCCGTGGAAACTCCAGCATACAGCTGGCTATGGTGATTTTCAGCTGCTGTCCTCAGAGACTGCTGAGGGGACTGACTATGTTGGTGTCTTCACAGTCACGTCCATTTCCTATCATTTCCTGGGCTTGAAACCAGTATTTTGATGACAGCACCAATATTCGATAAGTAGCATTTTATAAAGCTCTGTTCTAATATTGTGTCCTAAATTCTCTGAATGTCTACAGTTAGCATATCTTAATTGCAAAAGGAATTACTGAAATTATTGAGTTCTTATATTACCTACCTTTGAGGCAAACAGGTATCTTTATTACTTGATAATTATGTGTACTAGTTTGAAGTCTAACAATTCCAAGCTATCTTTTCAGAGCTCCCTGTAGAGACAGCTAAAGATTCTTGTTTCCACATCCCTATTCTTTCACTATCTGCTCTCTGCTAAATATTTGTTAAGAGAGAAAGAGCCAATTTCATTAACTGCCTTACTAGATCTGCCCTTCCTCGTGGCTGGCTGGGCTAATCTTTTTTTTGTATGGTATCGAGAATAAACAGATTTACCTTCTTTTCCTTTTCGTATTTGTGGTCCCATGACTCCCTCGAAGGAGCCAACAGAGATCTGTGTATCTCCCTTATCACAGAAAGTGCTATGATTGTCACGTGTAATGGGCGTGAGGATGTTTTCCCTGCAGATGGAGAACACCTTTTCCCTGATAAATATGTTGATGCCATAAGCCATGTAGGTGCACCTTTACTGTCTCTCCATTAAGAAGTCTGATGTAAAGCGAACGCACAACTGAAAAAACTCTTCTGACCTGGTGGAGAGAAGTTCCCTTGAAAAGCTTCCAAATAGGACCAGTTTCTCTCTGCTTGAAACTGAGATGGCATCTCCAGTTTGGCAACTGTAGTTTTAATTTGCATGGGTTTTGTATTTCCAAGCCCAAATCATAAAGTATAAGGATGTGTGAATTTAAAAATGTTCTTCTTTCATGTTTGTACCTTCAGTTATTTATGTAACCAGTAACTTTAAATAATGATTGTTTGATGCATAGCACAAAACCAACTTAAAAATTTTAAAATCAAGTTTCCAAACCTGGAGTCAAGAAGAGGAGGTGAATGCAGTCATTCTTTGCCTGTTTGTCTGATTCCTATTTCGTCTCAATATTTTTAAGTGACTGTCAAATTTCAGAGAAACTTCATAGGGAACAGATACTTGAAACGTTGTTGAACGTTATTGTTAAAATGTATGTCTTTGCAAATGTTATGGGCAGTGGAAAGGTGGCAGTGTTAGTTTACATGTAAATAGCTACAGGAAACCAGAGAGGGAAGACATTCTGCGGATATCCCAGTTATGGGAACAGCTTTAGTTAAAGCTCACATTCAACCATGACATGAAAGCCTTGAGAGGACAAGCTTTAATTAGTTTTAATCTTCACAAAAAATTAGTTTTCTTGCCAATATTTATTCATTTCATGGCAAGAATACTTCTCAAACTTAGGCATAGACTGTGAAAGTAAATGCTGGCTATAATTAACTTGACTATTTAAATTTTGGGAAAAATACTTATGTAAATATGAGGATTTTAAATGCTGCTTACAAAATTACAAAGAAATCTAATTTTGTCTGGAAAATAAGTTTTTCCTTATGAGCTATTTTAAGGTGTTTGAATTATGGCTTGCAGAAATGATGGAATATTAAAATTAATTTATTAAAATATAGCACATTTAAAAACCTTCATGCATGTAATCCCTACTTGTTACATAAATTTGCTAAATGAATACTGATTATTTTATGTAATCTTTCATCAGTGTTATGACAGAAGGGAAAATTGCTCACATTTCATCTTAATAAATATTTGCATGACTAGTTTCCTTGATTTTCTGTAAAAATGTATTTATTCATTGGAAATCATATAAATCAGGCTAATAGAAAAAAACTTCCTATTGCAAGTACTAAATGTGATCCTGTAAAGAATCTCATTTGATTTCAGACTAGCTACTTAAAGGACTAGGAGTTTGAGAGTCTGGAACTTGGACCTCAACCTTCAAAGGACATCCAAACAAGAAACTTAATTGGGGGGAAAAAAAATTTGCAAGATTGAATTTATGCAGCTGCAAATTTAGAGTAGGCAATAGCAACAAATGATGTAATAACTAAAAGTATTCACAGAAACGTAAGATTATTTGTACTGGAAAAGACCTCTAAATATTACCTAGTTCCACACCTTCCCTTAGGCCATGTTTCTCAGAGCCCTGTCCAGCCTGCTCTTGAACACTTCCAGGAATGGGGCATCCACAGCTTTTCTGGGCAGCCTGTCCCAGTGCCTCATCATCCTCAACAGTGAAGAGTTTCTTCCTAATGTCTAATCTAAACATTAAGTATCTATTTAACTATAAGTCTTTCAGTTTAAAGACATTCTTCCTTCTCCTATCACTATGTGCCCTTGTAAAAAGTCCCTCCCCAGCTCTCTTGCAGCCCCCTTTAGGCACTGGAAGGTGCTGTAAGGTCTCCCCAGAGCCTTCTCTTCTCCAGACTGAACAACCCTAACTCTCAGCCTGTCTCCATAGGAGAGGTGCTCCAGTCCTCTGATCCACCTCTATGGTCCTCATCTGGACCCCTGAATTTTTTTTTCTGCTAAATAGGAACAGAAATTTATAACTTAGTAGAATTGCTAGCACAGAAAGGGTGGGACATCTATAAATACCTGAACATTGCAAACAATGAGAAATAAGAATTAATATATGTAATCTGAAAATATAGGGGAACAAAGCTCAGAGGGAATGAGGGAGAATTGACACATTTTTGTGTGTGTAGTTGGTTGCAGTTGGTTGTAGAAGAGTTAACCCAAGAAATTACTGGAAATACCCTACTTAAAGTGATGATATTTGACTGGAAAAATTATTGTCCCAAACAGCACTTCACTGCATAGAAAACAGGCACCTCTGAGTCCTCCAGTCTTTATTTAGCAAATCTTTAACTCAGTTCAGTGAGGAGGTTTGTTGTTACACCAAGTGAAGGATTAAACGATCTGTTTCTAGCTTGCCACAGTATAAATCATTATTAAAATAATTTTTTTCTGTTTTTATATTATAATTATACAAATCGTTATTAAATCATCAGTGTTTCTGGACTGTGGAATATTTAATAACATTTCATTTCAAAACTATACTTCTCTGTAGATGTTAATACCTATTTTCTGCAGCATGGCTCTTCAAACATGTTAAGTAACATAAATGGCAGTAGACAGGGAAGATGTTGTTTCTGTGCATTGACACTTTTTGCAACAAATCCTCTTCTCAGGAATTTCATTGTTCACAAGGGGGAGAAAATTCATCTACAAAGAAGCTCAGCTAGTAATAATAAGATTACACATCTTTATATCCCACTTGATCATTGGTATATCTTAGTTCTTTCTCTAAAACTGTGAAAAAGAAAATCAAGCCAAATAATCTGTCATTTGTGGGTGTGGTGTCCAAGCATAAAATGCGTTTAGGCACTTAGTGTCATAGCACAAAATGCAGGGAAAATTTCATTCTTAAATACATGACCCATTCATGGCTCTTGCATCACTCCTTCAAATCTCTAATAATGTTTTGAGGCATGAAAAGCTGCCAATAGTCACTGTTGACACCTGTTACTTAGTTTAGTAAGGGAGTACTAGTTAATATAGTCTGTACCACTGCTGAATTAGTATACAGGAACTGCATAAGTAGCTCCTGCGTTGTGTGATGTTTCTTAGTCACAACCCTCTGTACATTGGTCTAATTACTACTGTAGATTCCTGACATCATTTATTATTTGATTAATATGCAATTTCCTTCTCAGATTCATCAAGATCAACACAGTGCCCAGACTATTGTATTGCCCTTCCTTCTTTTCCTCACCAATGCGCAGCAACTCATTTCTTTCATTTTTGGCACATCATAATTTCATATTTACCCGTTGTAGCTCGGTACCAAAGGAATAATTATTTGCCTTCAGGAGGTTCTTCACTTTTGTCTGGGGAAAAAGGGCAGTTTGGTCACCGGGGGGGAGCGTGTCTGTGTTTCCTTTGTAAGGACATCGCTGTTGTTAGGGCAGGGCACTGTGTGCTGAATTCTAATGCCTTGGTGCAAGAGCCAGCCTGTTTGGAAGGGCCGGCGTGGGAGGTGTTGGCTGCGATCAGCAGAGCCCCAGCCCGGGGGCTCCCTCGGAATGCGGAGCTCTGGAAGTTGTCAGGGCTGTGCCCATGGGGAACGCAGCCGTCCAGTGCCGTAGCCAGGGTGCAACACCTTATCTCCCCAGTACCTACCAGGCTGCTTTTCCTAGCAGCCAGGAAGTTCAGGTACCTTTTCTTTAAGTATTTATAATTTGCTGCCACAAAACATTGTCCGTTCAAAAGCGGGTTGTTGTATCCGTGCAACGGAAGTATGTGACATTGGTTTTTATGTGCATTTGGGAAATTTTGTAAGATTATTATAGAATTGATGCGTACCTGTAATAGGTCTTATCCTGGACTGGCAAAGGACTGTGTAACAAAGGTAACTGTTAATGCATGGAATATTTATTTTCAAGGAAAATTGTAGAAAATTTTCAAAGGTAGCATGTTAAAAGATATACTAAAACCACAGAAACTGTACCTTTAGTTCTGGTACTAAGGTTTTGATTTTAAATTAACACTGGATTAGTTATCTGACAGATTAGTCTCTGTCAAGACTATAATAAAGAGCTTCTGTTGCAATCCATCATAAGGCTTTTGTGTTTTACACTATACATAGAAACTGTTAACAGGAAGACTAGATTAATGCAGAGAGAAAAAATGTCATCAGATAAAGCATAGGTCTCAAAAAGCAATTTCAAGTCCCATACTATGTTATGCATTAATATATTTTTAGCCTTTGGGGAAAAGAGGAAATCTTGTAATCAAAAATTAATTTGAGCATTCTTGGCTATACCTAAATTAGAACCCAGGATACCTCCAAAATTGTTATTGATCAAATGACCTGACAGGAGCTCACTAGGAGAAAATTAATGAGTACAGGCTATTCTGAATAGTATTTAGTAATGCTAATAAGAAATTTTGCATCTCTTTTTCTAAGTTTACATGTAATAATTTAAAATATTTCTATTTTGAGGTAGCCATATGTGTCTGTACATGTATGTTATGCAAATATATTGTGCATATGATTTATATTTTTTAAATTGAAAGCTTAATAGAAATACAAGTGCAAGAAGTCACTATTTTTTCTTGATTAATATCTTAACAATGAAGTGAGGTGTGGTTCTATATGACTTAAATATTTCTCCATCAATATATGGACACATTTGTTTAATTTCATTAATTTTTTAAAAATTTTTTTTTTTTAGTAAACTGTCATTGCAATTTGTTCCTATTGGCATTCAATGATTCTCAACCTTTCTGTGAATTATTTGCAAGACTGATTTTGTAAGTCTTCACTAATTTAGTGCTGTACTGGAAGGAAAGAAATTGATGATTAGTATTTTGTGCCTTTAGGATTTGAGTTTGAAGAATGCAATTCTATTCTATCCAGTTTCTGATTATTCACTGTTTTGTAAGTTTAAAATATGACAGGTCATGAAGGGATTGGGTCATCATACATATAACAAAAGTTTTAGTTTCAAGATACTAAGAAATAGAATTATAAGGAAAACCAAACCTAAATACCAATTAATTCACATCTAACACCTGGAAATCTTTAGTGTTGTTATTTTATTTTTTTAATAGACCTAGGAGAGTTTTTTTAATCAGAAATTTTAGTCTTTGTGTGTTCTGTGTTTTTTATGTTACATGTATTTCAGAAGTAAGCTGTTATACGAAAAAATCCGATTATAATTTTTTTATTTCTATTTTTGTTTAACATACTTAATGTGAAGGAAATTTGTAAGTCTAAATGTTTCTTGCTGTAGACATGCTAAACAGTGTCATGTCTAGCTTTGTTCATTGAATTTTGTCTATAAGTCAGAAGTGTAACTGGCTTAGTGCCTTATTGCCCCCAGCAGTCCTGCTGTTCAGGGTAGGTAGTGTTGAACCTGATTTGTTTTTAATGTTTTTTTTCTCCAGGAGCAATTTGATTTAAATAGCTTCTTTATTAAGATGAACAGAGATATTTTTACAGTTATTAGCAAGACAACTGCAGTAATGATGGCTGGATTTTTTTTTTTTTTTTTTTCTTTTGCTGTAGATTTGTTAAAGTTGACATGAATGACTTAAAAGATACCATAGTAGGATGGAAGCTGTTGGGAAGGTAGTGGGAAATGAAGGAAGTAATATTGTTAAAACATTTGATGCTTAATAAATTGACAGATCAGTAGGTACTTGTTTATATTCTGGAAACTCATCGGTGAAAACAAAGTAAAAATCTTCAGTTACGTGAAATCAAGCTGAGTTTAACCTTGTAAAAAGAACCTATCTTGAAAAGTCACAGTTAGCAAGCTGCTTCACTCTGAATTGTTTGTGTTCGAATTCCATTTCATTAAGAGGAATTCTGCTTAACAATAGGGATGAGATTCGCAAAATCCATATACTGTTTATTTAACCCTATTTCATTTTGCACCTGTATTGGGAAAAAGACACCAATATTGACCTGAATATTCTTTCCTTGTATTTAGGATACCTTCTGGTTTTGGTCTGTACATGTAATCAAAGTGAATTTTTTCATGAGGGTTTGAGGAGAGGAGGGGAGGGGAGGGGAG
>VZTJ01005904.1:208050-240822 GCA_013397795.1 Orthonyx spaldingii
AGGGGAGGGGAGGGGAGAGGAGAGGAGAGGAGAGGAGAGGAGAGGAGAGAACTGTATAAATAATGGTGACAGCACCTCTCACCGGCATGCTGGGACAAGAAGGGCCAGAGGCAGCCTGAACAAAACACAGGTGGAAGGAGTTCCAGACAAGTGAGTGGGGACGCTGAGGAAAGCCCAAAGTTAAAGAGCAGCTTGTAGCCAGAGTCAAACGATAAATTATTTTCCCCAGCAGAATGGGAAATGGTGTGGAAGCCCTGAGGGCTGGGCTCACAGGGTGGAAAGTGGTTGCTGCATGCTATGGTGCTGTATTTTGTTACACAGAGCTCATTGACTTGACCCAGATTGCATTGTCATTCACTGAAAATATGCTGGTTTTTCCTCTAAAACTTGAGGTAGCCCCTGTAGTTATGAACTGGTGTGTCAGCTTTCTCCCCTGAAATGTTGCTGCTGTTTCTGCTAATGAGGTTGTACTTGTTGCATTGCTATTGAGGAGTTGTATTTTGCGCTGTTGCCCATACTGAGAACTCTGCTGTCACTGCCATCACCAGAGTCTTCTCAGTGACAGTAGCTATTTAAGATTTTCTTGAAAAGCTAATTTATCACAGATAAAGCTCTTAAAATTCAGCATACAAATTATTAATTACTCGATTGCTTTCCACCCATAGTTTGCCAAAATTGCCTTCACTTTTACGATATTAATTCATGATGGTCACAAGCTACATAGGGCTTAAAATACAGCTTTTTCTTTTCCAATGTAAAAAATTACTGCCCTTTTTGTTTCATTTGTTAGCTGAATGAATATTAAACTTACAAATTTTGATAAGGAAGTAGATAGGGCTGTGGTTTGTGTCTGTAATCAAATCCAAATTTGTTTTCACATATTTTTTCATGTGCTTTCAAGATGCGTGTGAAGGTTTGTGTGCAGGTGTGCATACAGGCATGGGGGAGAGACTATAGTCTTGTGACACACGTCTGAGAGAAAATTGGCTGGATGGTAGTAGCTGAAAAATAATTTTTTAACACTGTCTGTAATTATGCCTTAGAGATTGAGTAGAACTCAAGTCCTACCCATATTTGTGAGTGTGCTGCCTTTTCTGCTTATCTGATGTGAGAGATGTGCTGAGATGACTACAGATTGTTGCACAGAAGGAAAATACTAATTGCCACAGACAATTAAAACAATACAGAAGTCAGTCAATATTAAATATGGACTAAAAATTACAAATTAATTTTAAATATATTTTGTAGTTATATGAGGTAGATTGGTTTTTACAATCTGTTAATTACTGTCTTGCTAATCAAGTGCTTTCCTATACAATGTTATTGAGATAGAGCCTTCAGTGACCCATTGACATGTTAACCTATCCCTCAATAATGTTATCTTCGATTCAGCAACAGAATAGTTAGACAACATTTTAAGAGATTGTTGTTGGTATTACTTGGGGAACAGTATTTTTTATATTTGTGACTACAAATAAAATATGAAATATTGTATTAATGACTCTGTGATTTAATGAAAAAAATAAATTATCAACTTCCTTTCTATGCCCTATATAAGCATTGCTCCTTAGCTTGACCAAACTTTTGTGACCAGTGACAGGACTCGAGGAAACAGCATGAAGCTGAGTCGGGGAAGGTTTAGGTTGGATATTGGGAAAAGGTTCTTCACCCAGGGTGTGGTTGGGCACTGGTACAGGCTCCCTGGGAAAGTGGTCACAGCATCACGTGTCTGATTTCAAGAAGCATTTGGACAACACTCTCAGGCACATAGTGTGATTCTTGGGGTGTCCTGTGCAGGGCCGGGAGTTGGACTCCATGATCCTGATGGATTTCTTCCAGCTCAGGATATTCTATGATTCTATGAATGTTTAACAACTTTTTTGAATAGACAATCTAGTATAGGGGGTCTTAAGATGGAAACGATTCATTGTACACTTGTTCTTAAAGAGCAGTGATGTCAACATCACATTCTATTAATGTATTCTGCATTTATTTTCTTCCACATTTTTTTTTAGTTACAATAAAGTCTTTTCCTAGTTAGTTGCAGTTAGAAAAATTTTTTGAAAGTGAGTTGCAGAAGGCTGAGATTTGAGGGAAATGTTCCAAGGAGAAGGTTTTCCATTCTGCGACATGGTTCACAACAGAAAGGAATTCAAAACTGTGATTTTAACACATTTCTGTTGAATTTCCAATTTAAGATGTCAGTTGTCATCTTGTCAGTTCTAAGATGTATCCTTTAAGGGATGTTAATTGCCTTTAGAATTTTAAAATCACTATGTTGACTCAGCAGTAGGTGGTTGTGGCCTACTTTGTTGAAGGACTCCACACCGTAGGTGTCTGTTTCTCCTTAAGCCTATACCTGATCTTGATCTTGCAGTAAGAGCTGCAGAAAAACAGGGAACAGAAATACTTTGCACATTTGCCTTTCATAGTAGAGGTGTGCATTATAAGAACTTCATCTTTGGATTTTCTGCAACTGATATGACTTATGATGTCTTGTAATATAATGAAAAGAAAATTTGCCAGGAGAATGAGCTTGTTTTTTTACCTTATGCAATTCTGATTTTACCAGATTCGTTAGCACGAATTCGCTGTTTAAGATTTTTTTTATTAGCTTGTGTATAGTGTAGATGCAGTTAGTACATGATTATGTAATACAAATATAAAAACTATTACATATTCTATTTAGGTTTCTAAGGATGGGTGGGGGAAGTGTTAAATTGATCGTTGCATTTGAAGCTGTGGTCAGTTCTGCCAGCAGCTGAAACATGATCAATTAAAAGAGACATATGAAAGGCATTGCTGTTGCACATTGTTAAAGGAAAATTACAAGTAGTATTGTAGTATTGAGGTCTGAAAATATACTCTAGAAATGACTGGAAATAAATTTAACTCCATTAAAGCAAGGGCATTCAGTGTTACATTATTGGCATGTTATAGAAAAAATAATAGATTAATATCTTTTGTTAATGCTAAAAAAATAATGACAATTTTAGTAAGGATGAAATGTAACCTAATCAGAAGTAAATTTTCATTAATAAAAACCATGTGATTGTGAAATTCCATTGATCTTCTGAAAATGAAACTAAAGCATAGTTTAATTTCTGGTTAAACAGTTGGGCAGGTTAGTTCACTTTCCCCACCTGATTGTTGTGCTTTCATTCCTACTTGTCTCGTTAGAAAAGCTGAATCGTTCCTGTAGCTAGTGACATTTCAGGTTTTTCACAAGCTTCTAGTAAGTCATGTAACATTTCTCCACACATCTTGCAATTCTGAAATATTTCTACGGGAGGGTGTTGAAGAAAAAGTGGTAGCTCATTTCCTACCCCAGTACTCCCAGTACTGCTTCTCTGAGCACCAGCAGTGGGGTACATTGTCCTGCTCGGAGCCAGGGGCCGTGAGCATGGGGGGCAGGTGCTCTGAGAAGAGTTTTCTCAGCTGCTGCCAGCAGTGCTTGAGAAGTATGAGACAGAGAAGAGTTTCACTCACCCCCTGAGACCCCTAATAGCTGGAGAGGACTCTGCAACACACTCAACAACTTGCTTTTTTGAAAGGAAGTGTGGTCAAATCTCATTAAGACTGTTCTTAAAACATTTTAATTAGCTCTAATTAGTGCCCTTATTCTGCTGGTTTTTTAAGTAATAGGAATTAATTGAAAAGCAACTGGAGCATTTTACCTAATTCCTGAAAAGTCATGTATGAAAGCATGGTACCTTAACAAAAACATTAGGCAGGCATTATGTACACACAGTCGTATTCTGTACTCATACTTGAAGCATATGTGAGGGGGATGAGTTCGTGCCAGCCATTGTGCAACTGAAGTAGCAAAGGGTTCTGCAAAGAAGATTAGAGTTGGCTTCTCAAGGGGATTCAGAGTGCTTCAAAGGATGTATAGGAAGTGAGGCAGAAGAGTGTTCAATAGTGGCTCTACAAAAGGCATCAGCATCTCTTTGTAAAGAAAAATTTCATTTTAAGATCACTATGGAGTAAAGTGCTTCCAGTTAACTGAGTGTAAACTAGTGCCGCTTCACTTCCGAAGAACTGCCTCAAAAGATTTGCATGGAACTGTAGGGAAGAGGAGGTAATTGTGTTTGAGGATTGCCTTGCCCGCCTGAGTTTTGAACTGGGAAGCTGCGGAGCTGAGGGGAGGGAGACCTGTGTGACGGGAGGAGAGCTGTAAACCTCCGAGGAGGTGTCATGTAACCTCTCAACCGAGGGATCCTCTTGTGCACTGACAAGCTGCTTCTCTCTTCTGCCTGGCTGGGGTTATGAACACTTTCCAGGGCTTACTTGGGAGTGACATGGTAACAGGATTCCATGATCTAGGAATGAATTTTTCTTTTTCTGCCCCAGTGGCTTGGGTAATGCATGGTTTGGGAAGTGGTGGGGAGGGTGTGTGTGTACTTTTTTTGCGTTTTGCCTAAAGGATATAATAGATTGTAACAATTCCTTTTTTGTTTTTCCTCTTTCACAGCTCTAAAGCTACATAATAAGCATAGCAATTTCAGATTTTTTCAGCTTTCTTGTTATGAACTACGTTAGGAAAAACATCTTTTATAGGAGTGAAGAAATTATGTGGGTACAGTAAAGTTTCGTTTGCTGTTGCACACCTGTTGCTCCCTGTGTTGGGAGCACTAGTTACCATTGGGGAGGAATCATCAAGACCTTCTAGTGGTTGCAACAAACTGCAAAGAATATGAGGTCCATAGTGGACAAATTACCAGCAGGTACTTTTATTGTATACAGCATACTGGGGCAATTAATTCCAGAATGTATTAAATATTGTGTGAAATGCCTTTCCCTTTGTTTTAAGCATGTTTAAGTGGTATTTTCCTTTGTTGCCTCCCTTGTTTTGTTTCTGTGGGAATCTGGTAAATATCCTCTGTTCAGGTTTTGTGTAGTTTTCAAACATGAGGCATAATTTTGAAGGTGTCAATTGTATCTTCCATTGTTTTTGTTCCCTTCCAAGTTTATTCTTCTTTGAAAACTGCACCTTTTAGTATACTTACTGTTCCTACTGATACCTTTTTCTTGTTATACAATATGTTTGTGTAGGACAGCCACAACGGCATTATTCAGATATTAGAAAATGTTGAAAGTGTGAATTTTTTCTGTGAAAATGTTTATTTACATATTTGTTTGGACCATCTTTAAAAGACTTGTCTACTGTGATGTTTATGCAACACTGTCATTAAAGCAGTAATCAAGAAAGGGCTCAGCTTTGGAATTAATATTTAATTGCTTCTGTAGAACATTGCTCACATATCATTTGTTGTGTTTCTTTGACAGTGACAGAATGGTTCCTTTATTTTCTGTTGGGGAACAATGATAACGAACCTGTAGTTAAGGGTTTATAAACACTTTTTCATTGCTTCTATCTGAGACAGTGTTCAGATTTGCACTTTTTGTTTTATTTAGTTTGTGTGTAAAGGCTAGCTTTTCAGTACTTAGGAACTAGAAAGATTTGGGATATTTCTAGAAAATAAAAATAAATAAAATATTTTTGGTTGTTGTCTCAAGAAAATAAGAGTGGTAGACATGATGTTAAAATGCAATGAATGAGATGCAATGAGATCCTGGAAACACAGAGGTGTTTCTCAGGTCCACATAAGGATCTCGTCTGGGTCCCTGAGCTATGAGCCCTGGCTTCAGTGAAAGAATATACCCCCAGGAAACATGGCAAGGAGAAATCTAAGCAGTCTGCAAGGTGAAAGTACTCCTTTACAGTCACCTTTGCCTCTTCTAATTCACTGTGCCATTCTAGGTCAGCAAAATTTCAGCTCTACCCTATACTATTATGCAAAAAAAAAAAAAAAAAAAAGAAAAACAACCCTTTTAGTTTTGACCAAGTAAGGATAACAGTGGCTAAATATACACATTGGGAAAGTGCATTCTGGGGCTCAACACAAAGCCCTGGCTGCATCCTGAGAACATTTTGGGGTAAAACTTCTAAGCAGAGGACAGATGAAACAGGCAGGCTGTCTGGTTGAGGAACTAGGACTGCATACAGGTTACATTGTGGAAAACCCATTTGCCTTTCAGTCTGGAGAAAGTGTAATCTCTTCTGCAGTGGGAGGAGAGTAAGTTATACCAACACTAAATGTATCCATTCTCCATGTGTCAAGTGACAGTTTTGCATTGCTCATTCAGAGTGTTACATGATGAATGATAAAAAAATACAGAATTTTAGGGAATCGTTTTTTCATTAAGAAAAGTTTTAAGTAGACAGATCTTAATAAGCAGCACTAATAAGATGAGGAATGTAACTTGCCCTCTGGGAAACTCCTTCCAATCAGTGTCATGGGTGCAGAAAATTACAAGCCTGGGATTCACAGCCTGAGATGATTCTTAATGCTGTCTGTAGAACTAGTAAAGACTCTTGCTGTATTTACCATTTGGATTTGGAAAAGTGTGAAGAGGTAGGATTTCTGAGTCCTGGAGGATATGGCACTACAAGTTTATTGTGGAGATTTTCATATTTGAAAGATGCATTGTTAGCTGAATTTATTGTCAGTAGCAGTGTAGTGGGAAGGGAAACACTTTCTTTTTTCTTACCTTGGCTAGGTATGATTTAGAAATGATGTTCAGATTAGAAGGGTGACTCCTGCTGGTAACATGACATAATGAATGAATCATATCTACCTTTCAGGTGTAATAGACAACTAGTTTGACTTTGACCTCATAATAAAAGGAATTTTTTGTTGGACTTTGCTTGCCCAGAATAAGGAAGTCGTCCATCAAGAACACAATCTTTCTTTAATGGCTTTGTGCTGCAAAGGTTTTCCTGTCTTTTTGGGGGGCGTAGATGGTTTAGGTGAAAACAAGAACTGTAAAAAAGTATTTGTCACTTCACTGGAAGCTTAATCAGGTAAAGATTTAAAGAGAGATGATGGGGAAAAAAAGAAAATATTTATGTACTCACAGGGCAATGAATTCCATCAGTACTATAGAGGTATTTTTATATGTTAGGATTAGTTGATTTAACTTCAGACATAACCTGAATTTAAAATATTTACAATTAAACTTATAACAGTACTGTGTCTGTTTTCTTTGCAGGTTTGCTGGTCCTCAGATACATTTCAGAATGCCGCTGGTAAAAAGGAACATAGACCCCAGGCACTTGTGCCACACAGCTCTGCCCCGAGGTATCAAGAATGAATTGGAATGTGTCACCAATATCTCCTTGGCAAATATAATCAGACAACTGAGTAGCCTAAGTAAGTACATTGTCTTAATAGCTGTGTTTAGAACGAATATATTGTACAGTCACAATGTTTGAAGTACGAATACCTTTTCAAATTCAGAAATATGAAAATTGTCACTGGGTCTGGAATGTACTGCTTTTGTGGGTAGTGTCTAGTATGGACTTCTGTGAAAGAAAGCAAGGAATTTTTCTAGCAGTGCGTCTTAAAACACTTCATCCATATATTTCTGTTACTAGTGGAACATGACAGGAAAAGATAGCTAGTAGTTAATGAAGTCAGTAATTGCTAACCTTAGAGCAATTCTTGAGTAAGCAATATGACCTAATGAGAAATATATCACTGGTTGCTTAATTCTCTCAGCTTAAACCCTTGGTCATGTTGTGGTGATTCAGGAAAAAAAAAGGAGTTGCTTTGGAGATAATAATGTAATTATGACATGGTATTTTAAATAGTTAAAGATTTGTCTTCCTTCTTCTCCCTCTGTCGACAATTGTACCCTTGGTACACTTGAGAGGAGTGAATACTTCTCGAGCTCTGGAACTCTGAAGGAGTTTTGCTGAAAAGGGTGATCTCTGGCTTGTTTTTTCTTTAAGTTACAGCAACTTAATAAGTTGTCAGATGAACGAGCATGGTAACATTTTGGATTTCCAATACTACAAGTAACCACTAGGACATTAGTAAAACTACCAACACATTAAATATTTAAATGTGTATGTATATACATCTACAATGTGAAAGGTCTTTCAGCTCCATCATTTTCTTAGAGTCATAGGTGATGTAGCCTAATTTGTTGATTAGATTGATTTAATTATTGGTTTGATGATATGCTATATGGTGAGTCTGTTGTGGCAGCCTTTCAAAGCTGTTAGGGTGCCATTAGGTGGAAGACTTAATTGAGGACACTGAATTATGCAATTGAGACAGGAACGCGTACAGCACATGAATATGAACATTATTAATATATCTGCAGTGACAAAGGAAAATAACTATTTGAGTACTTTTCAATGAACCAAGAGCATATCATATTAGGATGCAGTATATGATCACCATCTTTGGTTTTGCTTCATTCTGCCAAAAGCCCTTCCCAGACTAGCTGCTCATGTACTAGCCTCCCCTTCCAAGTCACTCTTATTAATATTGTATTATTTTATTTTAGTTTGCTTGTTTTAAAAATTCTTACTTGATTATACACTTCATCTGGGGGAATTTGCTTTTGTAGGTGGTACGCTCAAATTTATATTCGGCATTTTCATTTGGAAGTATTATTTGACCTTAAAAAACCCAACAGTAACTTCTAACTCAACATCATGGTCTCAGATTGAGCTATGGAGATTCAGCTCCCTTTGGTATGTTTTCTTGGTATACAGAGCTTATATCTGACATTGTATGTACTGTTGCTTATGAGGAAGTCAGGATGAAGCAATACGAGAACAGAAAGAACTCAGTTAAGGACAAAAAAAAACAAATTAAGAATATCCATTGAATATTCCCATGTTTGTTACATGGTTTGTCTAACATATAGCAGGGAAACACTTGCAAGGGAATGTAACCATAATTGTGTGTAACTCCATTTTGTAAAAGCAACGTGACTCTTCCCTGAAACATGCATACGTGTGTTTATACCAAATTTTTATTTTATTTTGTATATGTTTTCAACAAAAAAACCCAACCTTTTTTTCTATAATTAAAATGTAACACATTTTGCGAAATAGTTCTTATTTCTCAGTGGTGCTAAGGATTGTTCTCTAAAAATGTGGATCATGTTACAAAGCTTTGAGTATCTGTGAAAGTGTTTTGTTCCAGAATTCCTTTAGCTTTTCTGCCTGTTTATGCTAGTAGCAATACAAATTCAAAAATATTTGGGAGTTCTGGAACAGGAGTTTTATGTCTCGTGCTTAAACTCACATAACCAGACTTCACTTGGTGTGTCACTATTAGGGGTGTACAGCAAGATCTGCTGACATGCAGATAAATTTTAGTAGTTGCCTGTGAGTCACAGCCAGCAGGCATGGTTTCGCAGCAGTCCCCTGGCAACCAGCTTCTCTGCAGTCCTTCCCTTTTTGTTTTCTGTGGATAATGTGTATGTTTGAGAATCAGCCTTTAAGTTGTAGACTAAATGAGACTTTACTCTGAGGGTGGAAACTGAGTGTTCTAGTAGGGTTTCGTTTCCCTTAAACTAAAGCTGCTTTTACTTTTGCTGGTAAAGTTATGCAAATTTAAATGAATGGTCTTTGACCTGACTAGCAATCAGTCATCTCTGCCTCTAAGATTTTTCATTTACTGGCCCTCAAATAGAGGATCAATCTTCTGCCATTATGGTTATGATTCTCATGACTAGCCAGTCTTAACCTTTCTGCTGACGTGATATGGAGAAAGAGTGCTGTCATGGAATTGGAGCCTCCAGTACTTTAAACAATACCAAAAGTCGTTATTGAGGAAAGCATAGAGTTTTGTCATGTAAGTCATTAGATCTCCATTATTGGAGATATTACCAACTAACCTGGATTAGTTCAGCAGCGGGATCTAATCTGATCTCCTTTGCACAGGCTGTAGGACTAGATGACTTCTGGAGGTCTCTTCAGCCTAAACAAGATTGTGTTTCTATGATCTTGGAGACTACATTTAAATACAATATACATGCAGAAAAAATATCTATGAAATGACAGGAATTCTGTTTTCCTGTGTTCAGTATAAAATTAAAAGAGCTTTAAATCAGTATGTCAGTGATAGTTACAATGTGTCTCCATACAAATTATCAATCATTTCATGGCTTATTTGATGTGCTACTTCTAATTGTTTAGTTAGAGAAATTTTTTGACCTTTAAAAGAAGTAGAGATGAAAGGACGAAATATTTATTTCTGCTTTGAGTGATAGTGTTTGCCTTTATCCCTGGAGCATGAAAACATGTCAGTCTGTCTTGATACAACATACAGAATTGCCAGTAAGTAATTTTTTCCCCCCCCGTCTATTCCCAGTCTTCTCTTACTTCATAAAGGGATCTGTTTTCTGACAGCTTTTCTTAGCACTGTGGCAGAACAAAAACTCTGGACAACAGCAACAGCTGTCTTAGTTTCCTAGCCATTCTTCCCTGTATTTCTTGTTTTCTAACAGTGTCTGCTTTGAGGAAGTGCCTACCTAATTTTTTCAGCAGTATTGCACATCCATTAGTACTCCAGTTCTCTATACGTCAGTGTATGTCAGGCCATAGCATTCCCGCATACATGAAACACAACTGATAGCATTGTGCAGCTGTGCCATTGTTAGAAGGCGGATAAATAGTTCTCTTGTGTGAATGTAGCCTCCTCATTTTGTTCACAGCTACTGACCAATCTTGTTTTTCCTTTTATTCAGCTGTTCCATGGACACAGAATCTCAGTGCCACATAACAAACCTAACTGATGGGGTTTGTTCTCAGCCCTGGTCTCTGACACCTCTATCTAGGGAGTAGAATATTTCTCCTTTTTAGTATGTGCCTTTAATGAATATTTGTATTGCAGGCATTCAAACTAGACATTTTATTTAGTCATAGCAAGATGTCATTCCTCATTTTTTCTTTTAGCTCTGCATAACCAAGGAGAATGCTGCATAATTCTGCTAAGCTGGAGTGCCTTTTATATTAGTGAAAATAATTTTCACTAAACATTGAACCTTTTGTAGCTTTTTCCCTCTTGCTATCTTTTCTATGTACTATATCTATTTTTTACCATGTTCTTCTAATTCTTTCTTTTCCTTGCCTCTTATTTGTTAGTTTTCAGGAGTGAAAGCTTGCCTTTGGAGCAAATTATTTCTCCCCCTTATTTTTTCTTCTCAGACGTGCTAAACTTTTCTTTCTTATATTTTGTTTATCGTGCCATCCCTGAGAGGTTTCATCTTGTGAGAGACACTTTTCTCTCATCTTGTGAGAGACACTTTTTCAGCTCAGGAAAACCTTCAATTTGTCACGCCTTAAAATGTTAACATACAGTAAGTGGGAAATGCTTCTTCAGAAATTCTTAGCAGCAAGGTGTCGGGACTGCAACTAATCTTTAGAATAAGGCCTCTTGAACTCAAAGACCAGCCTCTCTCTTCACCCTGTGTGGAAAACAGCTTCAGAACATGGTAAGGTTCCTGCATGTTGCATGGTGGGAAGCAGATCTCTGCAGATCGGCAGTGAGAGCTTCAGTCGGTATTCCAGAAACAGCAGAATCCCTGTGGCGCATCCTGCCCTGCCCATCCTCCTTCTCAGTGTGTTCAGGAGGACATTCAGTATTCTTTGTGAATTTTCTTCATTAGTCACTCCTCTTAGTTCATTATTGCTACAATTGCCGGGAAATACAAGAGAAAGTGTTTTTGTGCACCTGGAGTAAGGAAACTTATGGACTTGAAAACTAAAGGCTAACTCAGCTTGGGAGAACCCCACCCTCTCAAAATCTTTCATCTGATTTCTTGATGTCTTTGCAGCAGTGACAATGTGATGCTGTTTTCTGTCCATCCTGAATGGTAATGAGGGGATGAGCAAGGGATCAGTAAAGTTTCATTGAAAGCAACTGTGTGTTAGCAGAAAAGACTCCCACCTGTCGTTAATTCCTTACCTCAATAAAGCAGTGAATTCAGGTTATATTAGAAATGAAAGGAAGAGCAAGACTACCCTGTGAAATGACCTTTAGCACTGCTACTTTCCACATAAGTTCAGCTCTCTGCAGTCTCTTTCACAGATTTCTGAATACATAATGGATAATCTCAGCTAGTTTACTTGGTGGTGTCCTCAGTGGGATGTAACAAATATCTCAGACTTCCATGGCTGAAGATTTTTGAAGGCTGACTTTTTCTTTTTGGATGTCAACAAGAAGCATCAGACCTGCTCTAGATAAGGCCTTTAAGAAAGTTTATTTGATACTTTTGATGCCCTGGTCAGGTTGTCTGATAAATGTCTGGTTCAATTTTCCAGACTAAAGGAACCAAATTGTCCCTTCAGTACTCTGATACTCATATTGTAATCCTTAAGTCCAGTCCTTGTGGACTGTCCTCAAACTTTTATATTGAAAGTTCCTAATTAGCATGACTACAATGTATTTAGTGCATCGTTTTTCAGAGCTTGCTTAGCTGTGACCAATGAAGTTCCCAAGGATTTACCAAGGTTCGTTCTTATCTCCAAGTTCAATCTCCTAGCCTTTAGTCTGTTTCCTAGTCACTGAGCTGTGAGGTTGAAATGGTCCTGATGAGAAATAAGCCCAGACTTTCAAGTGAAACTCAGATATATCTTGTTTTTCTTCTAAAAATTAAATTGTATAGTGAAGATCTGAAGTTGAATCAACAGGCAATGGATATGTTAAATTATATATCAGTAATAAGGAGGGGAAATGTACTAATAGACTTAGAGTACCTTTCTTGTTTTGCTTTATAAGGGGACCGTGGTTATATATTGTTAGTGATGTATGTAGTAACTAATTATCCTGAGAGAATGTTTTCTAATAAATACACTATATTGTGTAGAAAGGAACTATTCAGTAGTGAATAACGTAATATTGCATAGTGTAAGTATATTGGGAAGGGATTGTGCAGTGGGACATGACAGGTTTTATAGCTACTCTTGTTTTGTGCCTTTATTTTTTACAAAATTGTAGTGGACAAAAATATTGTTTAGTGTGTGAACAGGAATAAAATAATCAAGGAATGATAGCATATAGGTGGGTAACTGAGACTGAATTCTAAGCTTATTCTCTCAGATGTTTTATCAATTTGAACATATTTTTTAAAAATTGCAAAGTCCATCTTTTTAGACTAATATTATTTTGGGGTTTGTGTAATTCAATATATCAACATATTTACTATTTTAACATCAAATACTAATTATTAATAATTCTTGTGACATAACCCTTATTATACTTGCACTTAATGTCACCACATATTTAATATATTGTGTATTTTTGTAATTTAATTCCAATGATAAATATGTTGGGTTAGATCCTGGGTTTGTAAATGTTAAAACATGCACACACACACACCACTGAGCCCCAGAAGTCTGACAGATCACTTAAGGCTAAATTAATTAAGATTAATACTTCTGGTAATATTGAACAATTGTCTTCTTTTGATTGTCCTGCTTACTGCATCTTGCATTGGCCTGAGTTTTACCAGTCATCTCATCCTCCTTAATTTCAAAAGGTGATGCTGGTTTATGGCACTGAGCACTGTATGTGGTCCATGTGTTTATCCAGGTAGCTACATCAAATTCAGACCATGTTCCACAAAGGCTGCCAACGCCATAACTGATCTGCAGGATCCTGCTTCAGGTTGGGATGCAGTTGAAGGGTTTGGAACTCTTTTTATTTAACAATGCAGAAGGATAGTGAAGAAGTGACTTCTTCCACAGGTGCTGGTTCAGGACTCGAGTCCCACTCCTTGTCTGAGAGCCTGTAACTAAATCTGTTGGTAACTGATCTAGTGTTGCAAAATGATTAATTTAAATGGCCTTTCCTTAGGGTTTGCCAACAGATACAGCATTGAGAATGCCGGACGTCAGGTGGATTTAAGGACTGGAGTTTTGAGAGGGCTGCTAATGTATGCCCTGATCCTTGATGTGGTTCTGAGAATTTGCAAAACACAATATAAAGTCTTTGAAGACATCTCTTTGTCACGCTTTGTTTAATTAGCCTGGAATACTGTCCAGAACCTGATGTGGTGGTTGTGGTTGACTTCAGTCCCTCTGATACATACCAAGTCCCCCAAAACAAGACAAACCTCCCCCCCCCTCCCCATTCCTTTCATCTTAGTATCCCTTCATTTTAGTTTGTTGGATAGTTAGCAATTATTCATTTGTGGATAGAAGCCAGGGAGGCTGGACAAATATAAGAAATTATGGGGGGAAATTAGGAGATAAATTAGAAGGAACATTTTGGTGAAAGCAAAGCACTGTAAAATCCATCAGTATTTTTTTGATATTTTATAAGCCATTGTACACTTATTGCCATGGTAATGAACAGGAGTGGATGACACACATTTTTGTGGTTTTAATTTTTAAAAAATGAGGAAGGCAGTAAGCAATATAATTTTTATTCTGTTTTCAGTTAGTGGCTCCTAGCTACTGTTCTGTTTTCAGCTCATAGGTCTGTTTTAAAAGTCAGAAAAATAATTGTTCAAAAAACCATCAAAGTACATGCATGTTATTGAGGGGAGGAAGGACAGAACATTGTTTCCAAGACATTTTATTTGTCTGTCACAAAAAAGGATCCTGATTGACACCAGAGAGAGCTGCATTCCTGTATCCCTTTCTTACTGAAGGTTTAATTGTGATCAGAACCCTTGATATATGAGGAAAAGTTATTAAAAGAATAATAATGTGAATAATCAATTTGTTAATTAAAACTAAATAATAATGTATCCTCTTATTTAATTTTAAGTCTTCTGTTAATAAAAATAAATGCCAAGCAGATTTTGCAAATACAGTAAAATAAGCTTTTCACAGACATTGAATTAATTAAGTTGCAGAAGTCTATATTGTCATTTAATTTAGTAGGCAAACAACACCACTGATCTTTCTGATCTGATATTATGTATCCACCTATGAGCAAGATCCTGAGGCGTTAATATTTTAATTATAGTCATAATGAACTGTAATTCTCTTTGTTGTACTGCATGCAATAGGAGTAGAGTTTTTCAGCAGGCCCATAATATTGTAAATTTTCTCAAGTGTTAATGATACTTTGGAATATTCATTGTGTATAATGTAATTAATTTTGCATTCTTACTCTTCTACCATATTACCTATAAGTTACGTGGAATGAGATCAGCTTTGTTTACTTACTAATATGGGTTTTTTTCACACTTTCTTTTACTTATTTGAGTTTGTAACACTTTGTTCAGTATTATCACCTGTAATTGTGTCCTTTGTAATCCATTCAAAATTGAAGATACATTCCTATAGAATACATGCAGAAATGGCAACACAAATACTGGATTATGTGTGTTATATACATATTTATACATTCACATATAGTATTCTTTGGAATGGTAATTTTACATTTCACAAAAAGCAAACATTTTGCTTTGCTAGAGGAAGCATTTGGTTAAATACACCTCTGGCTAAATAAAGAGACCACCAACAGACGGGTAGGTGGAGGCATTATGGTTGGCATACCACTTCAAACACAACAGGTTGTTTTTAATGTATTTCCCATTTGAGGATTAGTGCTCATAAGCATAGGCAAATTATTCCTTGCAGTATACTTGTGGCTGTATGCAACATAATGAAAAGATTTCCAAGACAGATTATTTGCAATTGGAGCTCATTAATGAGGTAGATGAATTGTAAGCCTGGTGAAATAATACAGATAAAAATTTAGCCTTAAAATACACCTGTAAAAGGGAAGTTACTGGATTTTAAAGCCCTGCGCCTAAATTAATTTTTTATTCTATATATGAAATTTTATATTTGATTTTCATTTGTATGTCTCTGAATACTATGTGAGTTATCTAATTAAAATTTTTATTTCTGAATATATTATCTGAAATGCATTAAATTTTTAGTATACGTGTATTAAAACTTCAGCCATCTTGTTCGTAGTGGGTCCCATTTTCAAGTAATTTCTCTTGCTTCAGATACAGGTTAAAGAACATAAACTTTTCAGAGTTTCAAGACGTATATTAGAAAGTCTTATGTTAGGTGAGTTACTGGCTGAGAAGACTTCTGCTAACTTTCCATCTGTATTTTTCTGTGGACTTGTGCATACAAGACAAAGGTTCTAAGAATGGAAGTGCCTTTGATCTGCCTCTCACTATGGCTATTAGCAGTTGCTCCAAGAATGAGAGCAAGACAGCATAGCATGTGGGATATTCCTACTAATCTCCCATCTTCTAGTCCTTTTCAGCCTGGAAGCCTCTCCAGCCAGCTGAAGTTTGTCTGTATGTCCTAATGCTCAGTGTGTTTCTTTTTCATTACTTTGTATCATTGGCAAACTTTAATCTCATTTTTTTCAAGTAATTTACAGATACATTAAATGGCATGGATCCCAGCATAGAAATTTAGTAAAACTCACCCTTCTCAACTGTGAAGACTGGTGATGTACTCCTATGCCCTGCTTTCTACCTTTTGAGGAATTATTTATCTGTGCCATTTCTTTTGTATGCCCCATCTGTTAAGTTTTCCCCAAACCTTTGATTAAGGACTTTCTAAACTCTCTTGGAAATCTCAGTAGATCATAGCTCTCTATCCATGTGCTTCTAAACCGTTCAGAGATTTCACTTCACAAAAGCTGTGTTGCCTCTTCTGTCATGAGTCATTCAGATGTCTGCTAATTCAGTTCTTCATGATGATCTATACTAATTTGAATGGATGTCAGGCTTATGGGTCTGTAGCTCTCAAGATGTTCCATGACAAAAATTTTGAACCTTATTGTTGTGTATTTCAGTGTGTATAAGGAGATTTACAAACATTACAAACACTTGCTGATCATTTAGTTTTGTAGTTTTTATATAATACGTTCAGTTTCTTTGAGTCTCCCACAAGCAGTTCTGGCATCAGGGTCTCTCCAGTTCCCTTCAGTGAACACCAGTGGAAAGTATTAAATTAGATTGTCCACAGGGGTCTTGTCTTCTCTTCTCTGTATTCTTTTATATTTTCGTTGCCAGTCAGCTCTGCAGACTCCCTGGCAGGCTGCCTTATTTCTCATGTCTTTGAAGGAATATTTGTTAGTTTGCTAGTTGTTCCTCTTATTTTCTTCTTCTGTACATTTCTTCTTATATCCCCTTTTATATTCCATTGTTAATAGTCATGCTGGTTTTCTATTACTGTTACTTAAGTCGTAATAAATGGTATGTGCTGGCCTTGTGCTTACTACAAAGCATCTCTAAGTAGTTTCCACAGTACCTGTAGGGATTTAATTTTTGTTCTTTTGATGTGTTTATATAAAAATGTCCTTGTTTTTATGTATGCTTCCAGATGTATTGCTCACCAAAGGCAGAATTTCCACAGCTATCCTTTCCTTTTATACCTGTCAGAACTTGAGCACAAAGCAGGTAGTCAGAAATTTGTGAGATTTTTACTTCCAAAACCAACATAAATGCACAGCCGGTACATGAATTACATATGCACAGCATCATAGAAGATTTTGAAAGCTATCACACTGTATTTCAGAAGTGTGGCTACACATTTTGCTGGGCAGTCTGGTGGGATTTTTCCAGTGACTTTGGCAGACTACTCAAATGGAGTCTGGAGAGCATTAGAAGCAGTATGTGGAGTACTCTGTCTGTAGAAGAGGAACTCTTTAGTGATCCTTTTCTCATAATACTTGAATCTCCTGCTCTTTTGTACTCAACGTATGATATCTGTTGACATGAACAAAGTTTTTTTGATGGTTTGGGTTTTTTTATTTCAGTGTAAATGAGTCAGTTGCTAGAATTTTGATCCTTCAAAGTAGGATTTATTACTTTAGTGTGTATTTTTGAATAGGCTGGTTCTAATTCACCTAGATATGCATATCTGATCTTCCATTTTTGTAAAGTCCTCTGTACAGCAGGAGTGAAAGCTATGCTTCATTTTGAGAAAAGTGTTGAGGTAAATTTAAAGATTAGTTATTGCTCCAACAGGAGCAGCTTCAGATGCTGGAAGTCCTCCTTTTATACATATCCAAGAAACTGTAGAGTCTAGTTCCATGCATGTCAGCATAGTGAAATCATTTTATAGCAGCTGAATATTTCTCCTGTAATGCACTAAATAATTCCATTTCTGATAAATAAGTTGCATATTAAGTATTTAACTTCTATTTGCTTTTCTAAAGGAGTCTTAATGGGCACAGTAGGTTCAGGTTGTTACAAGTGATACTCATGCATCTTAGAATTACTTAATTAAAATAGTAAGAAATCATTTGGCTATCTTGTGGTATGCTTGATTTTTTTTTTTCCCTGTGTTTCAGGTAAATATGCTGAAGATATATTTGGTGAACTTTTCAATGAAGCACACAGTTTCTCATTTAGAGTCAACTCCTTACAAGAACGTGTAGATCGCTTATCTGTCAGTGTTACACAACTCGATCCAAAGGAAGAGGAATGTAAGTTACCTCCTGCATGGAGGATTTCTTACTTTGTCACTCAGACAGCATTGATAGGTGAAATGGAAATAATAATTTAATAGTTTTAATCATATTTATAAGAACACAGAGCAAAGTATCATAGGGAAGGTCCATTTCTAAGTCTGCTACAGGTTTCTTTTATAGCCTTGAACAGCTTTCTGAACTCAGTATTTTCGTGGTTACTGAATGATACTGTTACTAATGAATTTACATAAAAATGGCTACAGGACTATCTGCCACTTCAGTAGTGTTATGTATTAGGAATATTAATAATATTATGTAATATTATGTGAATGCTTGGAGATAAATCTATGCACTTTTTTAAACCTTTCTACTAATTCTCGTGGAACATAAACATTTGTCCAAGTAGGATTTTTGCATTTAATTTGTACCATCTTACTTTCTGTATGATGTTATAGTTGTATAGCTTAATTTATTGATGCTGTATAACCTCTTGGATTCTTCCTAAATAGCTTTAAGTATTATAAATACTAGTTAGCACTGAGAAAACAAGTACTCTCAAAAGTCATCAGGCTGTGGCTCATGCCTATAAGATAGAATTTGTATGGAATTTAAAAGGATGCTTAGGCTTTGTGATGAGTACAGAAACATTGACTACCTAATGTGTAAATGCCATAAAGCTCCTTTTCCTTCCTCAATATCTGTTGGTTGCAGGTGAAACTGTGAAAAATCTTGTAACCCCAAACAAATTAGGGTGTTCTAAACCATGTGGTTAAGACCTAGAAAGTAGAGGAACATTCCATCATGAAAAAATAACTTCAGATTGCTTGTGGGATCCAATTTTAAACTCTACAAAACTGTTTCAGTTCTGAATGTCTAGATGTAATAATTGTGTGTTACTACATTGTGTGATCACAATTGTGTATACAGAAAAAACGAAGTGTCAAACCAGGAGCGTAGTCTTCAGGCTGTCTTTGGTTATAGATGTCAGAATTTCACTAGTAGCAAAATTAAGCTAAGGGAAGTTTTGATTCTGTATTTCGCGTGACATTAATTTTAGAACAGGTTTTGAAAGACAGCTGTTCACAGCTAGTAGCAGATTTTCCACAAAATCATGACTTGCCTAGGGGAATTCTTACATTAATGGGATTTTCCAAGTCTCTTGATAACCGAGCATGAATCACACCCATACACCTCTTTTTCCAGTTGTTCTGGTTTAACCTGGCAGGAAGTTGCACACTGCACATCCACTTGGCCACCCCTGCCCCACAGTGGGAGGAGGGACATAATTGGGAAAAAAACCAAAAAGTTGAAATTCGTGGGTTGAGATAAAGACAGGCTAATAGGACAGAAAAGGAGGGGAAAATATCAATAATAATATTAGAATGTACAGAACAAGTGATGCACAATGCAATTGCTCACCACGTGCTGACTGATGTCCAGTCGGTTCCTGAGCAGCAGCCCAGCCCCCAGACGCCTTTCCCCTGGGGTTACACACTGAGCATGGCACCCTATGGTATGGAAGGTCTCTTTGGCCAGTTTGGGTCAACTGTCCTGGCTGTGTCTCTTCCCAGCTTCTTGTGCTCCCCCCATCCTGCTCACTGGTGGGGTGGAGTTAGAAGCTGAAGAGTCCTTGACCACTGCTCAGCAAGAACTAAAACGTCAGTGTGTTATCAGCATTATTCTCATCTGAAATCCCAAACACGGCACTATACCAGATATTAGGAAAAAATTAAATCTCTCCCTGTCCAAACCAGGGCAGTTTTGCTATGATTGGATATAAAAAATCCTTTCCATGTACTATAGTAAATTGTCAGCAGTTGTAATCTTGTAAGAACTGTAACACTCCAGAGCGCTAATGGCATTTCTGCATTTACTCTTGACAGCCTGGTTTTGGTTGAAATCAGAGGGGGATGTATGTTGATATGTCATATCTAGTATGTTAATCATTCACATTGCCAGAAAATGGAGAGACCATTTTAAGCCATTGAGTTAAAGCATCCAGGGATGTTACAGGATAGCAAGATGAAAAATTGTACTGTCCCGTGTAAAAGGCCTTTGACAAGTTTGGCTCTAGGTTTCAAGACCAAAAATCCATAACTATGTTAGAGATTTGCTAGAAATAGTTTTAATTAGTATGTGGTCCCCAATGCACCATACCAATACATTTTCACAGAACTGTGTATGCTGTAGTGTTTGCTAAACTGTGTAGCTAAAGAAAGGCACAGACACTGCAATTAAAGGGACTGGGAATAGGTCTACCTAATGAAGTCCAGAGTGCCTCAGTGTGACTTGAACCTGATCCCCTGGATTTGTGTCTCACACCACAGAATAGCAGTGACTAGTACTTCAGAGGAACACATGCAGTCCTCGGTGTCATGAGCTGTTAAATGACTATTTTTATTAACCTAAGAATATCCAGTCCCTGAGCTGTACTCAGTGCTCCTCATTGACAAGCGTCTGCCTGGAATGAGTCACCAGATGAGGACAAAGGAGATGAGAAGACATTCAATGTTATATTTCCTCAAAAGTTAGGGATCAAGAAACCTTCCTTCAGTATACTGTTTTGGGACTTGACTTCAGAAATTCATCACAGATAGTTTAGGTTTAGTCCTAGTTTGGACGAGAATAGCTGAAGGATGTTAATGCATGAAGGTGGTGGGGACGGGGGGGAAACATTTGAATTTACCTTTTTTAACCCTCTGTAGAATTAAAGCAACTTTCAGTACTTCTACTCAGCTAACAACATGAGTAAAATGGGATATACTTGTGAAATGAGTCTCATCTGCTCTTTGCCAGGAGGCAGTAATAGAAGATTTAATGGGTTCCTTTGGGCCCATGCTATTACACAAGAGAAAGAAATTAAGATTCATTTAAAGCTGAGTGGCATGAACAAAAACAGCCCAAGTCAGATTCACTAAACAAGATGCAGATACTTGACAAGATGTTTCTGGTAGAGTCAGAGTAACAAAAAGCTCTGAATTTGTTTGAACAGTCTGTGTGTTTTCTCATTTTGAATTATTATTACAATATCTCTGTGAAAGAATAACCCCAAGGTTAAGATTGTATCTTTAAGAGCCTAACTCCTGGTACACAATTTTTCTGTCATAGAAGAGTTGCTATGACCTTGGTTTGGTTTGAATTATTACACTGGTTTCAAATTCTTGATTTCTCAGAATTATTAATTTCATATTTTAATAGATTTTTAAAATACTTTATTCTTTTCATATACATGTGAGTTTTTCCCCTCAGAAGATACTAAACTTGTATGCAGACAAAAAGAAATCATCTTCTTTCCTTCAGTAAACTCAATTTTATTTCAATTATATGGGAAACAAGCCCATATGTATCCAAGAGTAATAATATCTGGGGTCCTTTTAGGACTGAGAAAACACATTCTTGCTATAAAACTGAACTAAGGTCAACAGCTTCACTAGCCCTGCAATATAAGGTGTCCTCATAGGTGAGAAAATAAATCCTGAGTATAGTTTCTTTGCAACCATTTTTCGTTTCAGTATTTACTTTATAAGTAACATTACTAACTCTGTCCATATATATACAAATTGTATAAGTAAAATAGTATTGTTCTTAATTGATCAAATTTTTGTGAATTTAATTGTGCCTTTTAAGTGTGAAGTACTGCTAAAAGTGAATAATGTCACAGCTGTAGAAATCTGAGAGTTTTGAAAAGAATATTAATTTTAACATTTATGTCGTTCTTTTTTGAAATGCAGATACACAGTACAGCTCTGATGTACAGTGTCATGAGGTGTTGGAAAATATTTTTATATCACTCAGTAATAAATATTAGGGCAGACGAAAAATTCATAAACTCAGAGTTTATCCGAATATTTTTGTATTAATTCAGTCATTCTTTCAATATGAGCTGCCTAATTCTATTTAAATCTCAAACCAGAGAGGATTTTAGTCTCAAAGGCAGTGTGTCAAATTCTTGATTTCTATAGCATATCTGTTATAACTGTGACAAGCAACTTAAATAAACCTAATGGCAGAAGTGTTGTGGGTGAGCAGCCTGGCAGACTTCAGTAAAGGAATCAAACAGTGTTGTGAATTGTGTTTCAGTAGGCTTCTGGCTTTGAATACATGTGCTTATTGTTTTTCTAAACACTCTATAAATATTACCCTGTCGTTAAAACAATAGTGGTTCAGAAGTTTGGCTGAACTAACACCAAGAAGAGATTTGATGTTTTGCAATGGGCAAAAAAAGATGGCATTTGGTGGGGAGAAACCTAAAAAACTTGACAGATAATTGTGGTATATATACTTCTGAAAATAGGAGACTTGGTCAGCTTTAAAGTCTGGATCCTCAGCCCATTGTGAGACTTAGAAGAAAAGGGAAATACCTTTGGGGATTGCCCTTAAGGGGCAGCTCACTGTCTTTAGCCTCTGCAGAAGATTTTGCTGAGTATAAAAGAGTATAAGGGTAATCAAAATCAAGAACAGGGAGCACATGAAAATTGGGTCATGATCTCCACACGTACTATGTGAAGTGGACACAATTGTCAATTCATTCATTAGAAATTTTACCCCTAAAGGCAAATAAAGACTGTTAAATTTTATAGCAGGTCACTTTAACATCTCTGCTTAAAGAAAGTTGGATGTGAGTGTGTCTCCCTCTCAAGATTCTGAGCGGGTGGGCTGGGCTCCAGCTGCTCTCCATGTTCCTTCTCCAATTTTCTTAGGCCCTTGATTAAATTTATGGGTTATTTAGTAAGTAAATCAGTTTTAAATTAATGTGTCCAAGACTTACTAGTTCCATGGTAAGACCATGATAGTGCATATTTTGTATATAAAAAGAGGGATCTGGACAAAATGCCATTTGCTAAACAATGGGGTGGTTTTATTGAGACTCACCAGCAGATTCAGTGCTTGATGCCCGTGCGTAATTCACATCTTAATGGGGCTTCCTGGTTCTCCATGCTGCATTTAAAGCAGCTTCTGAGTGCTCTTAAAATGATTGCTCTAACGTTTACATCTTTTTGTTTACCTGTAGTAGTTAAGCTACATATATTCCAAAGAGTTCTTGAGCTGTTTTGAAGTTTTTTAAAACAGTATTTCAGAAAATTTCTATTCCTTGTGTGGGGAACAAGCCCAAAAGAGAGTCATATCTGATCTACAGAAATAATCTCTCTCCTTAGCAACTATCAAGCCCACAGTCAGAGCATTCTGATGGCAGAGAAACTTAATATGTGTGCATTCTGGTCATTGTTTAAGTGGATAATCATTAAAAGTATAAAATAAATAAGGTAGAAATAAAACTTTATGCTTGCAGTGTCATTAGGATCTGAATCACACAAATCTTTACCTTAAGAGAATTTTCAACAGCACCACTCCCTACCAATTAATTACCTTTAATGAGAAATTTACGACTAAGTTATTTATTCGAGAGTGTTGTTCTTTCCTTTTTGCACTTTTCAAATTGCTGGCTGAGATTTTGAACAGAGAAAGGCAATTGTGGGCAACAACAGAGTCCATTGATTTCCCCTAGTCATTTAGTATAAAATTTCCTCTAGTCATTTAGTTCTGCGGGGGCTCACAGCTGTGATATTCAAGAGTTTACGGTCTTGAAAGTTGTCAGGATGAAATTCTGCATAAAGTATTAAGAGAGCGAGCTTTTAAGAGGAATATATATTATTTATTTATTTATTTTCTGTCTTTAGGAGAATGGGTTTTTTTGGCCTAGAACCTAATCATAAATTGTGTATTTAAGTGAGTGTAAAAGAATAAAAAGAAGTCTAGTAACATAGGTTTTTTTCTTCCGATGAAGTAAAAAGTAGTATTTATATATTTGAAGTGTTAAAAGTAGCTACTTTCTGTCAGTACACTGGTGTGCTCTATACCTGAGTTTTACTACAAACTGGGGATTGCAGTTTTCACTTGCCAAGAGATAAAATGTTATGTAGTATACAGATTACAGATGTGCGTTTATTATTTTTGTACTTCACCCCAAAAGAAACACAGCTATTGTATCTCATCAGAGTGCAATGTAAATACCCTTTTTTTCCCCCCCAGTTTGTTGTTGATTACAAGTAAAAGTGGACTGACATCTCTTTTTCAAAACCAAAAAGCGTACAAAAGGTTGGCAGTTTAGCTTTCTGACAGACAATTTTTACTTATGTGGAAAATATTGTTGTGTGCAGAGGGTTAGATTGGCTGATATAATACGTCTTTTCATACAATCCAAACAACAGACACAATAAAGACAAACAGGCATTTGTTTAGATTGTAGAATGAATCTTCAAATTAAATTGTGAATATCTCAACATTTAAGGAAATTATTTAAGACCCTGTTTTTTGTTAATTTGCAATGAACACAAGAGGTGTAGCAGGTGGACTTTCAGAAAAATATATCCATATCAAATTTAGGATCTTGGGCTATACAAAAGGTTCTGGTGCTAGTTAGGAATTAAGCAACTGGAAGCATAAATTTACTAGCATCAAGTCAAATGCCTGCAGCTTTTCCAACTCCTCCTTCAGCCACTCGTCTCTTCTCACACCTGAATTCATACATCCAATTTGTCTGACCTGTCCCCTTGCTGTGCCAGGCTGTCAATCAGCCAAAGCCGAGTGGCTGTGGGACCAGCCAGGTTTTCACGTGTTCCCCCCGCTGAGGCTATAAACCACGCAGGGCTTTGTCTCTTGGCCAGCTGGCAAGCTGAACAAGTGGCTTTGTAAGCCAAACCTTGCACAGCCCAGGATTATGCTGGGTTTGCGACATGGGATTTACCTGATCCCTCTGTGTAGACTAGTTATATCTGTGTCATGATTCTCCGTATTTTGCGTGCCACGTCCTTTCTTTTCCTCAGTAATGCTGTCCTAATGCAGTCCGTTGTTTGGAATAATGGTATGCTTTTCTGGGAATACCTGTTACTGGGTATCAACATAGGAAATGCTACTTGAAATTCTACAGTGTATGTTTTCCTTGAAGACCTCTGCTGTGTATCTTAGGTTTAGAGAGAAAATAATTATGCTTATTGTTGGGGATTGATTGATTGATTATCCTCTGGTGTGTTGTCCCCCTGTACATGTGTACAAAAAGTGGAGTTTTAATCAAGAAAAGAGAAGTTATGAATTAGATTGGCTGTGTTTACTCATTGAAGAGATGGAATATTAATAAGGAGTTTATAGAACAGTGTCAATAATACGGTGTCACATACTCTGTGAGCATTTTAATATTAAACCAAAGTACTGTATTTATTTATTAGAATAAATTGATGTAGTTCATTGTCTTCAGAATGTACACAGGTTCAAAGAGAAGTATACTAAGTTTTACTTTTGTTGGAAATGTCTCCAATAAATGACAGACAGAAATCTTGCAGGATTGCCAAGCAACTCTGAACAAGTACATTCAGTGTTATTTGTATAACCAACAACCCAAAGGAAAAGCAGCTGAAGCATTAAAAGATCTAAGACTTAAGTTTTTAGATGAGGTAAACCTCACTTATTCTAACTGTGAACTTTTGCCAGCTAATAACAATCTGTACTTCATGACAGGTACAAAATACATAGGGTTATTTATGGCTGCAAAAATACCTACAGAAATTGAGACTCCTAGCTGGCATTCAGACATTATAATACTTCTTTCACACACTTAAAAAGGCTTCTGAGCAGCTTATTAAAGATATTAAAAAGAATAAAAGACACTGTGATGAATTAGAACCTAAGGGTAAAAAGGAGGAAACTTCTCCAGGAATACACAACCTTGCCAAGCGCAATAAACTTCAAAAGCCAAGCTGAAAATCAAATAAATCCCATCTTTAGCCTCACAAAGGATGTTGGCAATATGCTTAGGTAAGAAGACAGAACATTCCAGGAACTGCAAGCCTTCTGGAAAATATCCTGCCTTCTGCCCCTTTGTGATCACACAATAGAAATCCAGCTTGGTGTATGTACATATGTATGTGTACACATGTATGTATTAGAGGAACCCAAGTAAAAATGCTATTTTCAGCTCAAACAGGTTGTTCTTTAAATTGTTGCCAAAGGCCCTAGTGATAGAGGGGCGGGGGTAGACTTGTCCTCTCATCTTGCATAAAGGGGCACTACTATCAACCTGTTTCTATAAAAGAAACATAATTATTTATAGATAAAATGCATGTGCTGAAAATAGTCTCTTTGCTACTATGTCTGAAAACTGTTTTCAGTATTGTTTGTCATTTAAAAAAAGAGCCCAAACTAATGAAAAGATCTGCTGCTTTATGTAATGGTAGTCTGGTTGCAAAGGTAGCCTTGAGGCACACCTGGACTTCACAGGTGCAGTAACTGAAGACCAGGGAGGGAGAGAAATATGAGACTAAATAGGTATACTGTTTCCAGAATTAAAAGTGCAAAGCTTATCAGTTGTGGTCACTTTTCCATTAGTCTTTATCTAAATTTTAATGAAATAGAAAAAACTCTTTTGAAAATGAGAAAGACATGTAGGCTTTAACAGGAGTGGGTAAAAATAGTTGAAATCACTGTTTAATGTGTTGTGTTTGTGTAGTATTGTTTTCCTTTGGATTTTGCATAAAGGTAATTGATTATTCCTAACTACTGTGCTTAAAAGTCAAGGTGGCTCTGAATTAGACAGAGAGGTCTCATCTTGATTAACAGTCAGATTAAAAAGCATTTGACTAGTTTCATGTGTTGGAACATAGAATCACCTCCCATTAAAGCCCATTGATCTGAGTAGCATAAGCTTAAGTGATTTGCTGGTTTGGCATCTCAGTGGGCCTTCAGTGTAACTGCTGCCCACATGCAAGGAATGCAAAGTTTGGCTTCCTGATGCCATAAAGGTAAAATCTATACCCAGGATAGAGTAGTTTTTAGTAGCAAAAGGATTGTGAAATGGAGTTGGTAAATGTTATTAGGTACTTCTGAGCTACCCAATGATATTTTACAGCTACAGTAAGCAATTTGCTGAACTATTTAGGAGAGACAGAGTTCTGATATCTATCTGGGTGAGAAAAATTTCCTGTGAAGCTAAATAGAGGATAACGTGCTAGAACATTACAGACATGTTTTTCACGTAATCTGACAATATCTTGCCGTGGCAATAGTGCTAGATGAGGCTGTATTTGCTGTAAAATGCCTAAGATGCAAGCAGTAGTGCTTTATATTTTAACCAACATTAGGCAATTCCAGATTAATCCAAATAAAATTTATTTGGTGGGCTTTTTTTAAATGGCAATATCCCCTTTCAGTGTCACTGCAGGACATTACAATGAGAAAAGCTTTCCGGAGTTCCACAATTCAAGACCAACAGCTGTTTGACCGCAAAACTCTGCCAATTCCTTTGCAAGAAACTTACGACATTTGTGAACAGCCTCCTCCACTTAACATTCTCACCCCTTACAGGTTAGTAAAATAAAATTAATCAAAAGCAATTTCTAGCTTATTTTATGTAATAGAGAGGATGTATCCAGGCACCTCGCTCACGCTGAGCACTTGAGTATTTCAGGAGCCAGGCTAGAAAACTGTGAAGCTGCTGAAGGAATAAAAGCAGCAGAGGACATTATAAGCATTAAAACTTTACTCCATTTTACTCAAATTTTAGCTCAATGTAACATGGTAAGAAAAAGTCATTTTTATTATCTATATTTATTAAGCCATGTAATATACTTGGATGTGAAGAAATTAAACAGGTAAGTGTGTAGGAAGAAGGGTCTTCAATGGAAATGAATGTTGTTTGCTGTATCAGAATCAGTTTGAATCAGTAGCTGAACAAAAACAGCCTCACAAATTTCCTCAATATTTTAACAGCAAGATTCGAATTATTGGAGTGGGAGTTCTCTGATATATGACACTTTTTTTTTTTGTCTGGAGCTTGTGTTAAAGTTATCTTTCTAAAATTAGGACCTTGAATGCTAGGAAAGATAGTAAAAAGTGATGGTGCAGGAGACCAATAATCATCTCTTTTATGTTCCTAAGTAAAGCATTTCAGAATCTGAGACACTATATATTCCTTAATATGCCCTTCCTTTGTCTTAATGTTTGGATTCATGTCTTGTCAAATAAACAGTATGCCCTGTTTGTGTCACTGTATTTCAGGGATGATGGAAAAGAGGGTTTGAAGTTCTATACCAATCCTTCGTATTTCTTTGATCTGTGGAAGGAAAAAATGTTGCAGGACACCGAGGACAAAAGAAAAGAGAAGAGGAAGCAGAAGGTGCTTGTGTTAACTTTATATAGTTTCTCTTTGTTTTTTCCTAGAAAGGGTTTGCTTGCAGATATGCTACTTTAATAGCAATCCAAACTCGACAGAGTCACCTTTATTCAACTAAAACTACTTGTATTCATTCAGTTCCATCAACTTTAACAATTAAATAATAATAATAGTAGTAGTAAAATAATACAGGAGGACCTAAAGCTTTCATGCTGTCTTAACCTAACCAACAACAGACTTGCCAAAACTTTTAAGTATTCTAACAGTGACTCAGAAAGGAGGAATACAGCAGGAATAAAGAATTTAACTTGAAGACTTATTTGGAAGACAAAATTTTGACAATCTTACAGGTGAAAAAACTTGAATGACGTTCTAATAGACATGTTTAATCTAGAAAGAAATTAGTAGAAATAGAACACTTTGCTTGTATTTTCTTAAAATTAAACAAGCACTTTTGCAAAAGGTAATGCTACTTTTTTGTTTCACCATTATTCTGTATATTTCATACACAGTAGAGAGAGTCTATATATTGTCAGATTCATAATTTGATTTCAGACAGAGAATAAAAAGCTACTTAAACAGCTACTTTTCTCTGTATTATTCAGCTACTTATCCACTAGACTGAAGTTTCTGGCTCTTACAAATCTTTCTAGTTTACATATTTAGCCTGAAAGTAAATTTTTCTTGCATTTGAAATGGGATTGTTTTTCATAATTTTGTGGCTGGTGTTTGCATGCAACTAATTAAAAAGCACTGTCTCAGTTGTCAGTTTTGTTTGCACAACTCTCCTACAGCAGAAGAATCTAGATCGTCCTCATGAACCAGAGAAAGTGCCACGGGCACCTCATGACAGACGGAGAGAGTGGCAGAAGTTAGCCCAAGGTCCAGAGCTCGCAGAAGATGATGCTAACCTCTTACATAAGCACATTGAAGTTGCTAATGGCCCAGCTTCACATTTTGAATCAAGGTTCCTTCTTGTTTTTTCTATCCTTTATTAAGTGTATTCATACTGCGTACTGAACCCGTGAGAAATGGTTATGAATGAGATGCTACTGCTCCCCTTGAAATGCACTGGAAATCATTGATTTAGCTTAATCAAAACTTGGTTTTAAAGTACTTACTGTGTCCTTAAAGGAGTAGTTACTATGTTGGTATTTTTAAGGGTGGTGTATATCCTCATTGTATCCTTGAGGATGTTGTTGTCCTCTGCAGCTTGGTGAAGGTGTAGTGTCACTGCTGCAAGCTTGCACCCAGGTGTGTCCCTACATTCTAGTCCTGACCTACAAAATCCCTATTATTCCAGCCCCTTGATTTTTCTTAAGCAGACACTGCCAAAACTATATGGTGTGTGTGATGTGAACAAACGTCCACTTGGAACTCAAATGAGAATGCTGAGCTTCTCCTTACTCTTGAACAAATTCATTATTTGATTGACATTTCTGGTTATAGCCTATTACAAAATCCAACCTGTTGAATTCTCATTTCACAGCACGTATTTGCTGGTGGCTAAAAGTAGCATTTCACATGGTAAACACCTGCTGTGCTTATGCTTCTGGCCTTTGTGCAAAATCAAGTCCATTTTACCAGCCAAGAGACATCTGATAGCAAAGAGGGCTGACAAGTAATGTTAGGACATTTGGGAATGTATTTTTGGTTTGGGGGTTTTATGTGTTTTGTTGTGTTGGGGTTTTTTTAATTAAAAAGTATTCATTGTCCTTCCAAAAACTGGTTCATTGTTTCGCCTGTCTTTCTGTGGTCAAAAGCACACCCTAAGAGAGTATTTTGTTTAGCTTTGTAAGGCCTTCAAACAAGCTCAGTAGTGATGGTGAGTAATTATGACAACTCTAGGAGAGAATGTTTGCTTGCCTGAAAAATAGAAAAACCTGCTTGTGGAAAACTTAGCTCAATTCAGAATGTGAAAATGCTCTCAGTGCGTTTCACTCAGTGGGGTACAACTTAAGTTATGGTGATTAGCATTTTTCTAGGAACAGCTTTATAGTATCTCTGTAAACTGCTGTGTCAAGTCGTTGGCAGAAATATCTGCCTTCCTGCTGTCCTTTTGTTGTGTTGTATGTTGAGTTCCACTTTAGACATGCTTGTTGCAGGTATCCTTTTATATCCAGGACCCTGGCCTAAACCTTGATTATCTCAATACCAGTAATGCAATTATTGATAATGCTGAAGTGCTTGGGACCAGTACATGTGCAGAGCATGTTGTTCAGGTACAGAACAGCACCATGCTTTGGAATAAGTGAGGAAGATTTCCACCCCTGAAGAATTTAATAGGCTTAGATACTACAATGGTGGCAGTATGTGGAAATGCAGTGTTGCTTTACTTGTTGAAAAGTGTTCTACAAACACTTTTACTTTGAATTTAATAGAGGTTTTTTAAAATAAAAATCTGTAATGGAGTAGTTAATTAAAATTTATTAACTGATCAGGTCCTTGAGGTGTGTCTAAAGTTGTCATTAACAAGTAAGTTGAATCATCACAGATACTGTAGAAACTATCTGATATACCTGCCAAAATCAAACCCTTGAGCTGCTAGAAGTAATAACAGGGAAAGTGGGATAAATTATTGAAAAGCCACGCTGTATAATATGCAACACTAGTGAGGAGAAGATAGTGGCATTCAGAAGTCAGACTGAAGTATAGAACAGTGGCTGAGGGCACTAATACTCACTCCTGCTAAAGGTGAAGTTGGATCATTCCTCCTCCCTGTTTTTTCTACAGATCTCAAGCGTACGTGGACCACATCGATGGCTCGTACTCCCTTTCTGCGTTACCCTACAGCCAGATGTCTGAGCTGCTGAACAGAGCCGAGGAGCGCGTGCTGGTCAGGCCCCACGAGCCGCCACCGCCGCCACCCATGCACGGAGCCGCAGAAGTGAAACCTGTGCCTCCCTGTGTTAGGTACGAGCCCAAAGAGCCATGTGCAGATCTGTTGGGGCTGTTTCAGTTTCCCACCAGCCCACTAATAGTTGTCAGTGTCATTTCTGTGCTGCCCAGGCAGTACGGGCATCCCAGGGTCTATGACAGCCCACAGCCCCAGCGTGCCTGCATAGGGTGTTCCTGTGGAGGCAGGTCTCACCTTGCCTTTAGTGCTGTGACCGTGTTGCCTTCTGAGTTAGATGGCAAGACAAATAACTGTATGGAAAATGTTTCTGTGAAATATGTTGACATTTCAGGGTATAGCTTTAGAGTTTTGGAAATTTGTACAACTGAGCTGTGTTTCAGGCTACATGAAAGGAAGAATACATCACAGCAAGACAGTCAGCTGTCAAAATTATGTATTCATTGTGTTTGCTAAATTGCGAGTGCTTCCCTTTCCCAAAGTGTTTTTATTTTCTATTTCTTTGTACCTTTTCAGAAGTGGATACATACATACAATATTTTCTAGAGGTGAAAATTTCGTTGTCACTCCCCTATTTTTTTACACCAAAAGTCTTACTTTATGGTCAGGTACACACAACTTAGAATAGAGAATAATTAATTCAGATAGGATTGTTACATCAGCTAGATGTTACTTTCTTGAAAAGAATGATTTTTTTACTGCTTAGAAGACCATACACAGAAATGCATAACTCTTTAGATTAATTTTCCACAACAGCTTAAAGAAATCCTCTAGTGGTCTTTCAGGAAAATACGTTTACTGTTCTCTCTTGTTTTCTTCAGTTCACCTATTCATTGCCCTATAATGAGTATCTAGCATATAACTATACTTCTCCGTACATAGTACTGATGACCTTTCATATATGTCTCACTTATTTTGTCATCACACCTTAAATATATATTTCAAATTATCTTGTCCTTATTGTTTGCATTGTTTTGTTTTGGTTTTCAAGTTCTGTGAATCAAAGCAGTTAATCAACTGCTAGTTCCCTTACTTTAGAAAAATAATTTGAATTTACTTAGGGACAACAGGGAAGAATTATACTAGTACAGGAAACCTTTGAAAAAGATGCAGGTACATTGTATAAGAACATAAATTTGGTTAATAACTGAATTTGAGCGGAGGTCTGTTGGAAACCTGATGCATGCTCTATCCTGAAAATTGGATTTCCTTGTTTATGAGGTGTGAACAAACACCCTGAAATCTTCCTAGTACATAATGTTCTTTAGTGCCCAGGATTCAATGTTCTTAAGTTGCAGAAGTGAATCTGTTACTATTTTTTCCACTCTCTAGCTCTAATAACTTTGTTCTGTTATTGGATGTTGCAGTTCTACTCCTGGCTTGGTAGAAAATCGTCCTCAGTCACCAGCAACAGGCAGAACACCGGTGTTTGTGAGCCCCACTCCTCCTCCTCCACCACCACCACCTCTTCCATCTGCTTTGTCGACTTCATCATTAAGAGCTGCAATGACTTCTACCCCTCCACCCCCAGTCCCACCCCC
>VZTJ01005904.1:246163-268113 GCA_013397795.1 Orthonyx spaldingii
GGGGGGGGGGGAGAAAGAACAACATCAAAAGCATAGAAAGAAGAAACAAAAGCTACTTGATGGCAGAAGACTAGGGAGGCACAGTATTGGTCACTCGGGGGTTTTATCAAAAGATAAAACAGCAACAATGCAGACATCATGGACAAACCAAAAAAAATCAGTCAGTGGAAGATAACAAGGACTGAAGAAACAAAAATTTAAAAGAAACACAATTCTGATTCTTTTTTTAGTGCTGTGATATGAACAGTAACCATTAAACACTAGATATTATTAAGGGATTATGTTATCTCCCAGTAAATTGGGATTTTAAAAGCAGGAGGCATATTAAAAGACATTTGGTTGATAAAATTATTCTTTTCTGCATGTAGCACAGGAGTGCACTCCTCAGCATTTAGGTGGATACTGACATACCATTGCCTGTCTGATGGATGCACAGACTAACTTTCCTCAAAAGGTGCCATGGGACCCAAGTGTACCCGCAGTTCCCGAGACATTGCAACAGAGTCTTCAGGGTGATGGCACCATCTCGGCTCGGATGCAGCTGCCACCCCTGAAGTGCACCCCACGTGATTTACCTGGAAGCTGTGCGCCTTTGCTTGGAGGATGCAGATGGGAACAGACTCTGCCGTGGGCTGCCGCATCTCGGTGTCCCCAGCCCATGGATCCCCATGGGGAGGGCATTCAGGGCATGGTGCAGAGGCCCCTGCCTGACAGACGGATGCAGCTCACAGCAGCGTACCCATAGCAGTGCAGGGCTACGGCAGCAGCCAGTGCTCTGAAACCCAGCATTTCCACAAACCACAGCAGTTCCAAGAGGAGACACGGAAGCCTGGCCTCAGCACAGGCTCTGCCACCCAGGGCTGCATCAGCAAAAGATCAGACAGAAATTCGACTCGAGCTCCATCAAGTGTCCACTCTGCCTCCTCAGCTACAGGCCAAAAGGAGCTTTACTCCCCCCGATTCTCTTTTGCAAGTGGTGACATTAAACACCAGGAGCGGAATCACAACCAGAGACCAGGGGCAGCAACAGCGGTCTCCCTTTTTGGAGCCGCTGCCAGTTCTCCCCTCTCCTTTTCCCTCCTGACTACTTTTCACACTTGAACGGTTCTCGGGGGCGGTAGTCTGCCCACAGGAGACTTTTCACACGCTCTTTGTGGCTGCAGCTGGGAGAGACCTCCCTGATTCCCAGACTGCTTCTTGAGTACATTACCAGCCCTTGGTAGATGTCAGTTCCCTCCGTCTGTCTTTTGAGCTGTTTGGGGCAGCTCTCCCCTCGCTCAGCCGTAATGAGCTGAGTCGGGTTTAAGTGCTTAAAAAGCAACTTCCTGGCAATTCAGGGCCTTGCTTTTTGCCAGCATGTGTGCAGAGAGCACTCCCGTGAGCGAGTGACTTGGTTGTCAGCTCTGAGGGCTTAATGAATGCCTGGCAGCACATCACCAGGCAGCTGCAGAGGAGCAGGAGATGGGAACCTCATCCCCATCCCAGCTGCTGCTAGAAGACGACACACGGACAAACCTCAGGAAATGGGCACTGGGGTACAGAGCAGACATGGCAAGGCTGGAGCTGCACACCCCATTCTGTTGCCATGGGACTGATAGCTCTGATACTGCACAGCCTGTGCTTTTTCTTTGATCTCTGTCCTCTGCAAGCAGACATCTTTCCCCCCTGCTAATTCCTGTGCCTGGAGAATGGGTTCTGCCAAATTAGTCATCGCTCATGTTCCTCAACTGCCAGCAACCCTGGACAGCAGCATCAGTAACAGCCTCTAAAGAAAATTGCATCCATCCCATTTCTTCTAAATTCTTAATTTTGCCATATTTGCAGGCTCTGAGCAATTGCTCCAGCTACCTTCCTTTTGGCAGCTGGAAGTGTCTGGGTACAAATCAGAGACGTCACCAAGCATCTCTCACCAAATGGGGCTGAGTATTGCCCTTCTTAGTTTCTTTATTCAGTAACTTCACTTTCAGACACAAGACAGCTGAGGGCCCCCTACAGACAGGTCATTTTCATTTTCCACCTCCCCCATTTTAATGCCTTTAACGTCAGAGTGTTATTTATTGCAAAACTTGTGACATTTTCTCACAGCTTCATGGCAGTATCATTCAAAGAAAAGCTTCAAAAATTATGTCCCTTTCATGAGGTCTTACACTGTGTTTGAGCCACTTCTACTCCTCTGGGAGGCATTTCCATCACCACAATTTTAAAGTCTCAGAGCAGGTCTCCTTCCAACCCGCCCCAGTGCCTCCTGTGGAGCAAGCATCCACACTCAGTGTCATATTATCACAGCTTGATTTTGCACTTCAGTACCAGCCAGAAATAACTCCAGAAACTGCCCAAGACTTCTAACCTTGTGAGAAAGCAGCTCATAGCCTGGGTCTTGGCATGCTGGTGTAGTTTAGAAATTCCCCTTCATGCCAAGCAAATGCTTGAGGTTGGCTTTTTCCCAGTTGCCTTTTGGCAAAGCTAAAACCAACTTGTAAAGCATCACCATGGCCAACACAGCCCCAGTGCAGGGATGTAGGAGGCCATCAAGCAGGCTGGGCTGGGGGCTGCCCCCCACACTGCACTCCAGAAAGGGATACATCATCTGGGTTTTAAAAGCACAACGAAGTTAGCAATGCTCCTGAACAGGACAGGTGTTCCCCACAAGCCAGCATTGTTTGCTGGTCAGTAGGAATCCTGGCAGTAATTCAGCTGTGGTTAATGAGAGGAAAACCTTGGGATAACTCCTTTTCTTCTATAAACTTTATTCTCTGCACCATGGCTGTGCACCAGCACCTGCCAGGGGAGTTTTCAGTGCCAATAATTATCTTTGGATGAACCAGAGGTAGAAAGCAGCAGCTCAGTCCCTCTTCCCACAGCAGAGAGAGCCCGGCTCTGGGAGCAGCCAAATATGTCTGGGCTTCCCAGACAGCTTCTGCAACTCACTCTCTGTAGATCTCTCTGATGGAGAGCTCTAAGGTCACATGAAAAAGTTACAACCCAAAATCCCAGAAATTTTAAGGCCAGGCTTTCATGTCTCCTTGGGTTTTGAAACTTTCCACTGCTTGCTACATCTCTGCAGCTTGCAAAATCCCAGGATGTGAGGTTCTCCTGAAGAACCTGCAAGTGGGGGTACAGCCAGCCCTATCCCTACAGCGTCCCCACAATGCTGACTTCACATCCCTTGAAACCAGGAGGCATTTTTGGGAACATGTGGGCTGAAGCTCTGCCCCAGCAGTGGCCACTGTGGCCTCTGCCACAAGGCCTGAGAAGATCCCACAAGGGCAAGGCGAAGGGCCCTCACGGCTGCAGCCCCACATGACCATCACCCCGCATTCAGGCTACACAAATTCCTGCTGAAGCACCCTGCTGTCAGCCACATCAGCTCCCAGTGTTGGCCAGTCAGTGACACCTATAAGAAGTGTTTAGCAGAAGTCTGCTGGCAAAATATCATCCCCCCCCAACACACATGGGAGTAATTACTTTTTCAGGTTTTTTTTCTCAGTTTTTAGTAGTCCTCACATTCTCCATAAATTTCATTAGCTGGATTTATGTGGTCACTAAACTACACGATACAGTATTATAGGCACAGCAGGAAATTATTTGCTATTCTCGTGAAAATGAGTATTTCCTAGTTTTGTCAGAGCAGGGAATTACATTATCAGGGAAATAATAACCAGCTGAACTGAAAGAGGGTTTGATTAATGGTAATTACTGATTATATGCAGATTACTTTATGGCTTTAATTCTTTGGTCTCCCACTGTTTGCTTGCTAAACCTCTGAAAAAAAAAAGGCAGTGAGTATATGAGAGTCTTGTTTGTAAGGCAAATTACAGAACCTAATTTGTTGATTACATGAAAGGGAGCAGAGCTCTGCACAGACCAGGATAGCGGCAGGAAGGAGCCAGCAGAGAGCTGCACTTGTATCCGTCCTCGGCTGCAGCCACTTCTGTGCTGCTCTTCAGCACCCGGTCCACGTTCCCAAGGTTGTCACCCTAACCTGTGCTTGTGGTTAGTTTTACTGGGACTACAGCAGGCCTGAAGGTTGTCTGTGCCCTTTGTCTTTCACCCCCATTCATCAGGTGGAGATAAGAGCACATATCAATTCATTTGTGCACAATATGCACCTAAAAACATTTCTTCCAATTCAGTGCAACAACCAGGCCCTTGCAAACCTTCAGTTTTAACTAGCACTATGCTTTAAGGCATCAGAAGCTGGTTAGCAAACTACAGGCTGCTTTTGACAGAAAGCTATCCAAAAATAGAGCAGAGCATCACCACTGCTTCTCAGACACTCCTGCCTTTCCAAAACAGGTTTTCTCTTACTTCCTACAGCAAACCTTCAGCAGACTTGCAATCCCCAGAGACAAAACTAGCCTTTTGATCTTATATATTATTCTTAGTATTGCTGGAGCAAAATTTCAGACCATGTTCTCTCTGCAATGGAGAGATGGGGAGTGAGACCCTGCTCCCACTGCCTCTGGCTGCCTCCCCGGCTGGGAAATGTCTTCACTCCCATTGTGTCCAGGGCAGCGTGCTGATTGCATGCTGCATTTATTCTTAAAATACATAGCTACACCCTCTTAAGTAAAAAGCAAGTGCTGGGGTTTGCATCAAAAAATATCACCCCATGTCAGAGCAGGCTCAGGAGCATGACCAGGTGCTCCAGAGTGTCTGGGTGTGTTTGCCTGCAACCACTTTGGCACACCTGCCAGCTGGGATCTTTCAGCTGCCAGCACTTTATCTAACAGATTAAAGGAGAAAGAGGGAAAGTACTGTAATTGCCAGCCCAAAAGACATCTCTCTGTGTCAGACATGCCTGCCTGCACCCCTGGGGGTATCAGTGCAGAGGAGCAGGGCTGAGTTGCACCTGCTGAATCCATCAAGGTTGGATGGCACTTGCAGCTCATGTGAGCTCTGTCCTCATCATGACACGGTGCAGGACCAAATCCAGGCTCCGGGAGGAAGGGTTGGCACCACCAGCATCCCCTTGGGAGCCTCCAGAAAGGCACTCTGTCCCCTTGGTTGGTACTAGCCACAATGGTACTGGCCCAAATATGGGGCAATGCTGTTCCTTCACAGAATAATAGAACAAGAATAGTTAGGGATGGAAGGAACCTTAAAAATCATCTAGTTCCAATCTCCCTGTCATGGGCAGGGATGCCTTCCACTAGATGAGATTGCTCAAAGTCCTATCCAACCTGACCTTGAACACTGCCAGGGATGGGGCATCCACAGCTCCTCTGGCAACCTGTTCCAGTGCCTCACCACTCTCACAGTGGGGAATTGCTTCCTTATATCTAGTCTATACTTACCCTCTTTCACTTTAAAGTGAAACCATTAACCTTTGTCCCAAGTCCACGTTACCATTGTCCCCGAGTCTACATTATCCCCCTTGTTAGTAAAGAGTCCCTTTCTGGATGCAAAATTGTATCCTTGGCTGTTCCCAAGCCCTCAGTAGATGAATATCCCGACTCTGCACCCCGCATGCTGCAATGCAGAATCCCACTGAAGGGACAGTGTCTTCAGAAGTGGTCCCCATTCCTGCCGTAATGTTCATGGGACTGTTTTAGTCTTTCTCTTTTGGGCAGGTGGATCCACCAGTAGACTTTTATCTGCCTGCCAAAGGATTCCACCCTTTGGAATTCTGAACTTTCTGTTCTCCCTTTTCAGGCCATATGTCTTTAGAAGAAAGATGCATGCCCCTTTATGCTGGCCGGTAAGAGCTATCCATCACCACCTATCCCCTCTCATTTATTTATTTCAGTGCAAGAATAATAATTTAATGGTAATTATAATGAAAGAAATACAATTTAAAGTGAAATGTTTTCCTTTTGGCTGTTTGCTACGGAAAGGCTGCTTCTTCCTCCGCTGTTTCACTAACACCCACGATCAGATAACGTTTGATGAACCACCACAAATTAGGATGCAGATGACGTCTCGTTTCTGTGCTGTTTGTGCCTGGAGGCGGTGTGTGCGGTTTTGCTTTATCACCGAGCTGGCTGCCCCCGGGGCTAACCACAAACCACTTCAGGACGTGCCGAACACTGCCTGGATGTCGGCGTTTCACACGCACCCAACAAGCCCCCGGACTGCTGCCGGGAGGAGCCGGCTGCGGGCACGCGCCAGGGATGCGCATCGGGAGGTGGCAGCATTTCACCGCTGCGCCGAGCCCGGCCCGGGGGGAGAATAGCCCCTTGCCCAGCCACGGTGCTCTGTTCGAGAGAAAATCAGCAGGTGTTAATCCTTTTGCTTTCAAGGCTCAAGTTTGCCATACTTTCCATTTGCTGCTTATTCCTTTTACAGCTCTCCCCTTTTCTCTCCTTTTACTTTCCTGTTTTAGAGCTGTTCTCTAGGGGTGAGCTGAGCAACGCTACTACACAGTTATTTCTCTGCACTGAGATGGTGTTTCTGCAGGGTTCCCTACCTGCAGGAAAGCTGTGATCTTCACAGCGCGGCTGGGAAAACACAGGGACATTGAGGAAAGCTCAATTCCTGATATGTCGATACCACCTTTTATAAATACTTAAAGATGGAGGTTCCACCCCAATGGCTAGTCACTTAATTGCCAGTCATGCTGGTGAATTTTTTACATTGTGCTGTTGCTGAGTGGGACTTTGTTTACAAATCCTCACCGTGTTTGTAGAGTTCTGGGACATGTCAGATCCCTGCTGCTGGGGTGCCCTGTGCCTGTGTACCCCTGCCAGAACAACATCTGTCCAAACTCTGATTTGCTGATGATGTGGCAAGCTGAAGCCTGGCATCTCCCAGGGATTTTGGAGGAGCAGCCTTTGAAATAGTTTTTATACTTCTGTGGAAACTTGAAAAGGAGGAAAGCACAGTTTGACTAAAAACATTTGAGTACTCAAGAAACCTCAAGCCTACAAATGATTTTCTGAATATCCATTTTGTCTGTAGGCATGAGACACTGCAAGGAAGCTTTTTTTTTTAATCAGGCCTTGGAGGACAGGTGATCTGCCACTGGGGCATTATCACTCAGGTTAAAACGAGCATCCTACAGGCCGGCACAGCAAGAAATCCCCGGGCTCTCACTCGCTGCTGCCGCAGCCCTCTCCCAATGCACACCCACGTCTGGGGAGGAGCAATCTGCACAGAGTGGCTCTTTCCACCCCTGGGAAGGAGAGGAGGAAGGTAGGGATGACACCGAGACCTCTGTGTCTCCTGTCCACAGCACAAGTGCCGACCTCCATCCAAGGAAAGCTGTTTGTCCATGAAGAATGGCTCACAGAGGCGTTTCTCCATGTGCAGCCAGCAGAACAAGCGTTTCACAAAAGAAAACTAGTGAACGCGTATGAACTGGGAGCCTACTGCCTCACAAGAGCACCCATGTGGGCGTGGGGTGGTGTTGCTCCCTAGTTTGTGCCTGTCCTGCTCCTTTCAGTGACTCCAGACAAGTGGAGCAGGGCTAAGCCACGGCATGAGCCAGCATGGCTTCAGCCAAGGGGCCAGACTGCTCAGAAATGAACATGGTTGGCAAGGCAAACAGCCCCCTGAGTCATTTTAAATTAAGTAACTGATCCCCCCTCTCATAAATGTTTTTGTGCAAACAGTGGGGCTGCACCTTTATTAGTGACCGGATATTGAGGTATCAGTGCCCGTGATTTTGGCAGCTTGTTTAAGAGCGGATTTTCCTTTTACAGGTTGCAATAAATAAAGCCAATGATGTTGGCTAAACTATTAGGTTTTTTTTGGCTAGTTACCTGCAGATTAGAGTTTTCCTATTGGTGTTAACTGCACATATTGCTGTGTCACATACTTTCCTAACAGGAAGGTTTTTATTAGTACAGAAAGAAAATGCTCTAAGAGTCTTATCTGCCCTTCTCCTCAAGGCAAAACTGACACAAAGAACCAACTATAATACAATATTAACTCTTATTGCAGTCACGTGGCGGTGCTAAATGTCTGTATTAACCTGATGTTCACATAAAAGTAAATGCTCTGAGAGGATATCAACAAGGGTAGCATATTTTATTTGGCAGTGGATCCCACGTCTCCTATGTGTTTTGCTACAACCATTTTAAAGCTGGTAACCAGCAGCCCTGGTTATGCTCAGCAGAGAGAGTACAGAGACAGTGTGTTACAGGTGTGCACTGCCAAAAATGAAAGACCCATGAATAGTGAACTTGCTCTGTAACACAGATTTTCAAAGCCATGAAAAGGTTTTCAGGCAACAATTACTTAGGGTAGTGAGTGAATAGGTTTCTGCATAGGGTGATCAGTGCACTGTACAGCTTTATGGATGTTGGACAGCATCTGGCCCCTGATCCTTATTCTGTTCTTTCAGCATCCCTGAGTGTGTCCAGAAAACTGAATTCTTGTTTGTTGGGTTTTTTTTATCTAACAAAGTTTGACTAATTCAAACTCAGCAGCATGATTGCCTGAACAGATTACCTCCCCCAGGTTTTATACAAGGTTCTTTGTAGAAAGTTACTGTAATTTAGATAAATGTCTGCTGCTGTCACCAAGCCTATAACTTTGACAAAGACAGCTATTGATTTTGTCTGATGTGATCTGTCCCATATGAACACACACAGCTTCTCACTCCTCAGCTTATGTGCTATATTATTACTTATTGATTCCCTTATTTGCTTTTATTTACCAGCTGTAGAAGTTGGTGGAGTTGTTTGGCAATTATGGGGACTGACTTTCAAGAAGACACTTTGCTTTACTCTAGCTTTCTCGGCAAAACTTGGCCAAAGTTTGTCAGAGGGATGGCATTATTTTCTGCTACTTTCTATAGGTTCCTGAACAGCCTGAGTGGGACAGAAACTGGGTGAGCCCTTAAGATCCCTGCTATCCTGACCTTTCTGTCAAAACCGTAAGGTCTGTCCTCTGAGGTTGCAGACACTGACCTGTGCACATATGCACGTGCACACCTACCTTAGTTCTGCTGTCAGATACCATTAATTCTGTCAGTTACCATTAATTATAATTAATGTCTGTGTCCTAATGACATGGACTAGAATTTAACCCTCATTGTTTGTCCAGATTGTTATGACTTAGTTTGCAGTTTCTATAGTGCTATATCAGTTGCTACAGAGCATGTACAGCAGACATGAGCATCTCAGGGAGATTTTCTTCCACCCTCTGCTGTTTTGGGTAGCACCAGACCCTGCTCACTGGGGGCCCTTCACTCTGCCCAGCTCACACCATAACAATGAGAAGGGCTCAGATCTGGGGCTGGCAGTCTAGCATTAGGAGCTTGTAGTGGTTCAATAACCCTTCCCTCACATCGTTTGTAGGTAACCTGGAATAAAGAGCATTTTCATAAAAACATTTTACCTGAGACATGTTTCCTAGACTGTTATTTTTTTGCCATCACTTTCCAAACCCAGCTTTAGCTAAAGAGGAAAGATGATTTATTCCATAATATTTTTGCACGGTATCTCAATTAAATACAATGCTTTGACTGGTACGTGCAGGTACAGATGTCCTCAGACTCCAGTAATTTCTTTTTAAAAACGTGGAGATCAGATGGGTGCAGTAATTAAAGGAAGTGTACCAAAACACCTCCTGTGGTGAGGGATGATTTGTAGCACCCTCTCCTGGCAATGGGCTTGCACAAAAAAGGCAGACAAAAGGAAGTCCAACAAAAGAAAAGCTAATTTAAAAAGATGTGTATATACATACACACAGGCAACCTCAGAGTTCAATGCTTGAGTAAGAAGATGCTGACACTCTGCAGGAAATATTTTGGGGGGAAAGTCTGTCATATTTATTCATAATCAATTCTGCTTCCATGGGCTCCATTCTGGTGTCTAACCATTGCACGAATTGGAAAGTAATCGCAAAGTGTGGATTAAAGAGAAGGCAGGGAACTGTGGCATTTGTAGCACCTGACTGCCCGCTAGTCAAACAGCAAATTAAAGAAGTACACATGACAGCAACAGTGACAAACTAAACTAGCTCAGGTAGAGACCACACAAGTTTATTCAACCTGTCACTCTCTCTGGAGGTAGGATCATTCTCTCTGAACTGCTTCAGGTGGATCTTTGCTTTGAGAGATTTCCAGTGATGAAGTCTCCATAACCTCCCTACACAGATTGTTCCAGTGCTCCTTTGTTTCCAACAGTTTTCCAGTGTCAAGCTTGACTCTTCCTTTCTGCCATTTAAGCTCATCATTCATTGTTCTACAAACCATAGATTTTAGATGCACAAGATGTCTTCTCTTTTTTTACAGCAGCTTTCGCATACTGGAGGAGTTCCCTTGAGCCTTCACAAAGAGTGAGGAGAAGCTCAGCTCATGATACTCCTCCTCCGTGTGTTTACTACATGGCTGTTCACTCCTTATCTTGATTTCCACTGCTGATTTCCCCACTGAGTTGCTGTGCTTGGCTCTAACAAAATGTCTTTTGGGTTTTTTTCCCAGAATCTCTTTCAGACTTGATAAGATCATGTTGAATACCAAGTCAATCCTCTGAGGTAACTGCAGCCCCTCCCTGATGTCTGACAGCTGCCCACTGAGTAAGTATAGTCCCTGCTCCATCACCCAAGTCACTTATGAAAAACTTGAATCACACTTTGGGTGAGACAGACACCTGTGACTCAGTACATGCTCCTGCTCTGGCAGCACACCCCCAGTGAGTGCTCTCACAGGGGGCTTTACACAGAAATTTAACCCAAACGAAGTTCTCCTCCCTTGCTTTTGAGAGGTTACACAGAAGAAGTGGGGGTTGTGTCAGGCTTTCTTCCTTCACTGTAACTGTGAAAGATATTTTCACAAAGCAGCTGTCATATTTGTAGAAAGAAAAATAAACACAAACAAGGCACAAAAAAGCAATAACAAGGCTCCCAGGCTCTGTAGCTTCCTTGGTCATGCCGCCTCTATCAGCTTCAGGTAAGACCTTAGCAATTAAAGCCAGAAAGAATAATATAAACCATGGAGGGTTTTGCTCTCTCTACAAAGGAACATTTTCAAAAGTTAGAAACCTCCACTCTGAGGTCATGGCATAAAGGAGCTGGCAGAAAGACAACAGTTCTGTCATAGATGGAGTGTGCAAGCAGCTCTTGGGAAACACAGCTCGATGGGAAACCGAGCCGAGCAATAGCTCTTCTCTCGCCTCTGCTGGGGTGAAGGGGGGGTATGGACCTGGTTAACCACAGCACAGCGAGCACAGCACAGCCAGTCGATAGCCCCAAGTGCTGGAACAGCCGAGAAATTGTTGCTATGGATTTATATAGGGTTATACATTTTAAAGGGAGGCCACCTGAGAGTAATCTTAAGAAGCAGGAACAGCCTCTGTGTGGAAGCAAAGAGAGGTGATACCAGGACAGACAAAGTTATAAACATCATATTAAGGCATTTGGGAGTGGAGCGAAGGCAAGATGATGTAAAAGCTGCCTTAGGTTGTTTAAAAGATATTTTTATTGCCTGTGGATGATATCTTCAAGGACATAAATGTGTATTTCTCAGTCTCAGATTGTGATTAAAAATGCCAGCTAACTCCAGACCATGACTGGAGCCTCTCTGAGAGGCAGCGAGGCAGAGTGGGGAGGAAGGTTTCCGAGCAGCACAGCACCACCACCTGCCCCAGACCTGGGGTTTGTGTGACCCAGCCAGGAGAGAAAAGGCACTCTCTTCCCTGAGGTGGTAATGGAGGGGTTTGTGGTGGAGCTGGCAGCTGCAGATCCCCTGACCTTTGTTGCCCTCCCCATCTTCCCGTTTTGATCCCTCCCCTCTGCTTCCTGCTCACAGGGGCAGCCAGGCTTGTGTGTCCATATCAAATGGGAGCCACCACCAGAAGCCAGATGAGGCCACCTGCTGCAGGGTGAGAGCATTTACCTTCACCAAAGGGTCTGATTGACCTCTCTGACATCTGTAAAAGCAGCTGTGGGGTGTTTTTAGATCAACGTGAACGTGCCTGCATATTGGCTGTGCTCTCTCAGTGGGACTACACTGCTACACCCACATTTACCTGTTCTGCTCCTGCCCTGGTGCATGGAAAAAATGAACCACAGGGTATTACCCTGCGTATTGCACCCCAAACACAGGTCTTGAGGACGTTGTTCAGGCACAACAGGCCCTTTAGAATTATTCTGGCCATAAGATAGCACATAGTGGTGAGGCGGTCTAAGCCTTCAGTATTTACTCTGAAGCCCTTAGAAGTGTAATACCCTGGGTATCCTGAAAAATACCAGTCCTGTTGTGTCCTTTCACCTCTGCTGATAGGTGACTTTCTAAAAGCAGGGAATAAACTCCATCAGTCACAGGTGTTTCTAAGGAGTTCTGTGAGACAACTAAGTTGCAGGTCTGATAGATCCAGTCATTTTTGCTTGCATCTCCACCAGACTGGCCCACAGACCTTTATAATTTATAGTTTTCCCAGATGCAGTAAGAGCAAAACTGGCGCAGAAGTAGCACTGTTTCCCATGGAGCACTCCCCTCTGAGGGAAGGGACTTGTAGAAAGAAAATTAAAATCCACCGAACTCCTCATATGTGAAACCCCTCCGAGGGAAGCAGCAGCAGTGCCATCTGAAAAGAAAGGAAAATGGAGTTTTGTTTGAGAAAAGGCGGCTCATGCCAAGCGTAGGAAACATACCACTGTCACAGGACCTTCAGGGAAGAGAGAAGAAAGACCACCTTTGAGGGAAAAGGGAGGTGAAAGGGGTGTCAGGGCAAGGAGACAGGTAAATAGGAATAACATAACCATATGGATGTTGCCAAAATGGGAACAGAAGGCAGACATCCTATCTGTCCTTGGTATGCAGATACCTTTTTCCAGGAGGAAAAAGACTTTTCTGACGTTCTTTGGTAGCTCTCAAGCAATTCCACTGCTACCTCATCTTCCCGTATCATCATATTCTGCCCTGCAGAAGAGGAGGATCACAAAGCACAGGTTTCCACTCAGGCATCCAGCTCTCACCTGTTACTGCACAGAGCAATATCAGATACCTTCCATGACTTGCACTGTCCAGTGGTGTGCTGTACTCGTGGGAAACAGGGAGCCCTCTCAGCACTGAGTGAGCAACACACTCCTTGGTTTGTGGCAGGGATAAAATGGGGAGGGGGTGTCAGGGGGCTTGTGCCCTGTTCAGCACTGGCTGAGGCATCAAGAAGTCACTGGAGAGAGGGAAACAGCCACGTACTTTGGCAGACAAATGGGATAAGCAAATGGCTGGGCAGTAAACCAGTTCTGCTGTCTGCATTATAGAGAAGCTGGACTGATGTTGCCAGGTCAAATATCAGACACATTCAGTGTCTGCTCAGATAAAGTAACAACTGCTCATTTCAGACCAAGCATGGCAAGATGGGAGGGTATTATTAGGAAGCTTTTATGGGTCTGTCTTATACTATGAACACTATGGTTAGGCAAAAGATACCAGTTTTAACAACAACGAAGGCAGACAGAGCCTTTCCCAACTTCTAAAAGTGTCTTATGAAAGACAAAAATGTTCTGGTTGACACAATAAGAGCTGCGTGCTGCTAACATAGCCGTGGGTTTCAGCAGATGAGGTAGCAGCAGGGTATTTACCTCAGCAGGGCTGGCAGAGTTGTGGGGCTCCACAGAGCCTTTATTTCCCATGAACAAATCTCATGTGGAACCAACACTGTGAGAGCAAATACAGCAAAGTGTTCTAATCTTCCCAATTTCATTCAAAACAAAAATAATGCAATTAGCTGTTCTTGTTCATGAATAGGCAGTATCTGATTACTCTTAGAGCTCACTATCCCAGTGTTACAAGTGAGGCCTCATACAATGGGCTGCTCTGCAAATGCCTGTCTTCCACGTGAGAGCCTTTGACTGCCCCGGGGGCAGCTGAGATCCCTGGGATGAAGGAGTCCATTTTTAGCCATGTCAAAGTAGGGGAGACGCTCAAAGTCTTGGGTTTATGCTTGGTGCACAGACCACACTCCTTAGTGGAACTCTCCCTGCAAAAGGTTTTCTGATGCATTTATTTTGACATAATTCAATACAGTTTATTATTTTCTTTGAGACATTTATAGAACAGAAAGTGTACAGGAAGAGGGAAGTCAACTTATTTCTCTCCCATTTTCTTTATTTGCCTCTACACAATGAAGTTTGAAACAAAATACACCCCTGCTTGGGAATATTAGGTAAACTCTTTAGGAAAACCCAACTTGCTACTTACTAACAAAAGCTGGCCACAGTACCAAAAGTCAGACTGATACTGGAATGCAGCATGATCCCCATATTTACTGACACATTCATTTTCCATCAGATTTTTTTTGACAACATCTTAATATTACCTAGATGTACTTCTTTCTCTAAAAACCAGCAACAACTAGAAGTGACAATTTGTATCTGCCTGCAGGTATACAATCACATTATCTCTCTGTTATGCTAAGGTGCCAATTAAAAAAAAAAAATTGTCATTCAAAGAGTGTCATAGATCTAATTATATTTTATAGGAGCCTAACCCTTTATTTAAACAATCTACCTCTTGGAGAATCTTTCCAGAACCACTCCTTCTGCCTTGGTTTTAAATATAATTATTAATATGCATACCATCTTCTTGGTGGTGATAAAATAAGTGCTGATCCACACAAAATATGCCTTATCTCAAAAAAGACAGATGGGTCAAACTAATTTTTAAAACCCTTTTCCAATTCTTTGCTGAAACATCGGAGTCTTTCAATTAAGCTACAAAATGAAACAACTGCACAGCAAGCAGATCACTTGGAGAAAACCTTCCCTGGAAAAACAATGTTTCAAATCAGCCAGGAGCTAGACAGTGAGTAGCACGAAAAAAAAAAGAACCAAAACTTTAAAATATTTCCCCAGCTCAGAATTTCTTTCCTTCCCCAACACTCAATTTGCCTCCTCCTAACCCCATCCATCTCCTGTGCCTGAAGCATAGCAGCCAGTTTGCCCCTGCTAGAGAAACAAGTGTTCTCAACAGCGCTGATAACACTCAATGGCATAAAAACTCCCCTACCTGCCAAGGTCCTGGGCTCAGCCCCTTTCCCTGCTGGAGTGAATTAAGTGTGTGGAAATGCTGGACAGTGCAGAGACAAAACACCTGGATAACTTTTATCCTATGTGGTATTCCTGTGCCTTCCTACCAAATGAAGCCGTGTGGAAAACACGGGTGTACAGACACCTCAATCCCCACCGAGTGTAGTGGGAAAAGGCAGCTTCCAGACTGCTTCTGCTGCTTGGGCAGGACACTCTGTGGATGTGCTGCTGCCTGGATGTAAGGGCACAAAGGACAAGGCATAGAGCAGCTGATTGCGTCGGTACTTGCATGTCCAGTCAGCAAGCAAGATTGCTGAGAGGCCCACCTTTAGGAGTATAAGTGTATAATCCTTTCCCTAATTCTAACCCTAAGCATCTAAATTATCACTTTTAAGTGCTGACACATCCTTAAAAATGTGCTGTTGCACGGATATAACTCCAGTCTTGCACAGGTGGAGAGAGAGCCTGTGCCACAGAGGAAGGTGCAGGGACGGTGCAGAGATGTTCTACCTCAGCACCTTGTGTCACAGGCCCAGACAGCAGCAGGAAGTGGAAAAGCTGTTGTCCTGTAGGTGATTGCCAAGTCTGGGTTTGCACCTAGAAGTTTAATTTTGTTCAAAAGCAGGAAAAAGTTGAATCTGGACTATGTTTCTCCCTTCACTGGCTGAATGATAGGTTGGGCAGCTCAAGAGTTGCAGTTGCAGTTTTCAGTTCAGGAGGTCTAGGATTGAGGATAACTCAAACTATACTGCAGTGAAGAACTATTTTTGGTCTTTTGTGTTGTGTGGCCCCAACTCATTGGTGGAAGGGAACACCACAGCCAGCTGATGTATCCCAGGTACCTGCCGGAGGAGCTGTTCCCACACCATGAGTCATACTGTGAACCACTGTGCTCTTTCCCTAACCAGATACAAGCACATTCACCTTTTCTCTTGCTCTTTCTCTCCCACCACTTGTATTGTGATGCCAACAAAGCAAAATCATAAAAAATAGTGGGGATCTGCTGGAAAATGCCCTTCACTGGGAGGCTTTGCTGCAACATGTGGAGTCTTCACAGAGACCTGACCGTTGCTTAACCTCCCACTGCCTTCTGTCACTTCTTTGCAGCAGACAGAGCTGACAGGAGCAGACCTGCCTCCGCTGAACCGGCTGTCACCTCTACTGTCAGCACTGAGTCAGCGCTTACCGTTCTCCAGCTGCCCCAGTAGCAGCTGGGTTATTTCCAGGACACTGGAGTTACTGCCCTCAATAAATGAAACTGCCACTGGGGGAATGTTGACCCTGGGAGAGCTTTCTGTAGACAGAGGAAAGAGCTTAAACGTCAAGAGGGAAGGGAAAGGCGTAGTGGTTTTCTAGCCAGGGGAGTTTTGTGAGGCATTCCTGAGCAAAATGAAGCAGCCCAGGAGCTGCTTTCTGTGAGATTTCAAGGGTGGAGCTCACTCGAGGAGGACTAGGTGATGGGGAGACACCTCACAACACAGACTGTCCCCCAAACAAACAAACCCAGAAAGCATAAAGGTGAGATCACGAAGTGGTCATTCTCCATATGCAGAGCTGAATCTCACCTGCTTGGTCACTCCTTCTGAGTCTCGCATCTCCATCACAAAGCAGTAAGAAAAAGAAAACATTTTTGTTTATTTCCCTTTGTCTTTTTTTTTTTTTAATGACTGCTACAACAGCTAACTGAAATGCTGAGGAGCAGCTGCACTATCAGAAATTATTTTTACCTCATTATAAAAATTTATCCTTTTTAAAGTGAGAGAGGCAGAATGGAGATTAGAGGTTCTAGTGCTTTGTTGGGTGTTACTTAGTACCTGTGGATCATTACATTGATAAAAATATGTACAGACTCACTTTTCAGGTTTAAAAGTGTTTTGTCCTTTTGTTTGCTTAGCTAAATAAAGAGGTTTTGTTTGACCTGTGATTTTGAATCCAGCTGGCTTTTTAATACACAGTGACTCATACAAAGCAGCCTGCAGAGTCAGTCTCTTTTCCACTGTTCTACTACTGATTTAGGCAGAAACCCCACAGAAAATCAAGCAGTGTGTGGGGCTTTCTGCCCCAACTGGCTCCCAACCAGGCCTTCCTCACCAGAGCTGTGCTCTTCATTCTGTAATTGCTCCTGCTGAAACAAGGGAGCTCATCACAGCAAGATGAGCAAGCCAAATTACTGGGATTTGGTCTTGCAAGGCACTGCAAGTCCCATAAGATTTTCAAGGTTGGTAATAAACCATTAGTATCTAATGAATTTTGGAGCTGGGGCCAAGCACTGCCTGTCTGAAAATGGTAACTTTTTTTGTAATGAGATATTGCCATTATCTTGGCTGGTGTGCAGTAGAGCATCACTGGTTTCAGTGCAAACAGACTGGGAGCTCTTTAGACCAAGTCTGACATTATTTTACCTAGACCAGAATAAGGCAAAGATTTTTTAACAGTGGTAAAGCAGTAAATCTCATTTCCAGCAAAGGCCACATGGAATACACCATTACCAAACACTGGGCCTGATCCTTGCACCTCTCTATGAAGGGAGTGTTTTCTCCACTCATAGACTGTACCACTGACATGAGAACATAAAAACCATTGAGCCCATGGGTCTGCAGGGACAAGGAAATAGTAATGGCAGTTGCCATTGCAGTTCTGGTCTCTATGCAAGCAAAGTTGCCCATGGACTTTTAGAAATAGAAGATCAGACACGGTCCCCCTTGAGCAGACACATGGTTCTCCCCTGGGTTGGCTTTCCATTGGGGCTACATGGGGGTCACAGCCCTGCCCTGCCCAGTGACTGGAAATGGGGCTCCAGGAATTTTTGTCTCCCCAAATAATTTCATGATCAAGGTAAAAGTGCCATCATCTGATAACAGGAGGAGTTTGTGGGTCCAGATACTGTAAATGTAGCACCGTATTCTAAAATAAATGTCTGCGGTTTCAAGAAAAAACTCAGAAAGGAAAATACAGCTGTCATGCTATGCACAACTCCTGGACTTCCTCCATAATCTAAAATGAGATGTTATTTGGGGAGAGAAGAGATTAGGTAGCCTCCTTTATGTTATTCCGCTCAGGTATCCCTGCAGGTCTGGATTCACTTTGAAAATTAAAAGCTGTATTTTACTGCAAGTGGGTTGATGTCAACTCCACTGTCAAGGCTAACCAAAGCCTATCAAAATACTCTCTCTTCTTTTACCTTAGTTTTTCCTAGAAATTATGAGTCAGCATATCTTTCTGAATGTGGCATGTAGAAAAAACTCCTGCATTTGTATTGTCCCAGGAAAATGAATGGGTAAGATCACTGTAACCCAGATTTGCTTCCTGGAACAGAAGAATGCTTGGGGAATCACTTTAAAAGTCTCACGTTTTTAACAGGATGGATGCAGCTTTTTTTTTTTTTTTAGATATAGTGAATCATTGGGGTAAGTGGTAACTGAAAATGTGATCATATAACAGAAAAAAGAAACAAAGTTTCATTTAAAGCAACACGGACTAAAATTGAAAGAGTAACTCACCTAAATCCTTTACACTCCTCGATTAAGTGGTTTATTACTGAAGTAGGATTCTATTCAGCTAAGTTCTTTATCTAATTTTTATACAGGTTGTCACTGTGCAATGAATTCATGGTGAAAATCCTTTGATGCCAGACAGGGTTAAAGGAGGGAGGTGGCATCAGAGGTCATCTATGGCAGAGTCTGCCCCCCTAAGGACTAAAAGTAAGGATAAGAAGTTTCTCCTAGGGGTTTTAGAGCCAATGCTGCTCTTCAGAGCCTGTACAGTGCTTCCAGATGCCTGCTCAGGTCCTACTCAGCATCTCACACCTGGGTGCAGGGTCAGTGCCATGGTGTGAGGACCTACACTCAGCAACCCTCTCCTGTGGTTTTACTGCAGTCACCACAGGACTGACAAAGAATTATGAGGCTAAAGCCTAGCAGATGGCACATTTTCTAGTTTTACCAGAAAGTTTTGCCATGTTTCACCTGTCTGAAGCCCTCACTGGCCTTTTCTTTCAGCAATTACTGTTGTGGGTGTTGCAGAAGCTTTGGCTGAGTCTCTGCAGGGTGAGGTCAGAGCATAGTGAGGATGCTCCAGCCAGCAGTTTGGTCCCTGGCTTTGCAAGGGGAAGGGAGCTTAAGCACCTTCTATGCCACTCAGCCATAGGGCTAGAGGGAAGGCCTTGCCCTCTTTTATTTGCTGGCTTAGATGTAGCATATGAGATATGGGCTTTAAAAGGTGGTAAAAAAATCTTTTTTACCAGCAGCTTAAGAGTCCTTAATTTGAGCAGTATTTTGACCTGTAATAAAATCTGGTTTGAATTATATTTGTAACACCACTGCAACAGTTCCCTGATGAACTGCAGGCCTGAAGGTAGTCATCAGTTACAATGTCACATTTGTGATTATTAGAATTGATAAAAATAGTGGAACTAGCAGAGTCTGGAATACCAATTTTTCTTTTAAATTAAATCTCTTTATATTATCAGTGAAATTATGCTGGGTTTCATAATACTTGCACATAATACAGCATTACTGATTCACAGCTTCTCTGAGGCTTGTTGGGTCCTTGTGGACCCGACTGCTCCGGCAGGCAGATGTTTGATACATTGCCCAGTTATAAACCAGGAAAAGCACTAGTCCAAACTTTTTATATGGTACCATGCATGTAAAAGCAATCTGTTTCAGCCCTTAAATACAAATAGAAATGGTAGTGATAAATTATAACATATAACCAAGCTGTAAGTGTAGCATAACTATAAATAAATAAATAAACAGCAACACTGCTTCTGAAATATGCTGCACGTACTATTGTTCTGAATAAATCAGTCACTGGTGGATTTGAACCTGAGTGAAGGAGTGTTCCAAACTCTGACCTCTGATGGACTCTTTGCAGCCACTAAGCCATGGCATTGTCAGAAGACTCTATACTGCTTTGAGACAGGCAAACAGCAAAGATGCACTTAAATGATTTTTCTACAGTGTGCAGTCCAAAAACAAGGAGGCAGAGAAACAATTCAGATTCCCCTCAGAACTGCAGATGATAAAGAAAGTAAATTTATTGTGGCATTTTACGGGCTTTTAGGAAAGAATACTGTGCCTGCTTTCCCCTGTTTTTCCTTTTTCCCTCCGTTTTTCCTTTTTTCCCTTTCAATGATAGACTAAAACAGGAAAAAAGAGCCCAGCTTAGAGAATGATTTTCCACAGTTTGATAAATTTTAAATGGATCATTATTGTAAAGAGCTAATTTATAACTTGAGAATTAAAGCTACTGGGAACCTGGTGAATAACTCTAACAAGCAGCCTATTTGACCAGGCTATTTGATTCTTTGATTGCTGGATGGGAAGAAAAAAAAAAACAAAACAAAACAAGTTTGTGCTCTTTGCTACTCTTTGCCAGACAAAAGAAAAGAAAAGGGAACAAACAAACAAACAAGTAGGAAGGTGCCTTTCTTGGTCCAATATTTCATCTCCATAGTGAGTGATGATCTCTTTAGGCAGAATTACATGGGGAACCTTCAAAAGTAAACAAAGGGACTTTGCTCAACTGGCAAATTTGCCAACTCTCTTCTTTCTAAAAGCATCTAAACACACGAGGTTATATTACATTTTATACGTGTTTATTTGTATACAAAATGTTATAATTTACCAATGTTGTGCAGCAAAGTATAGATAGACACATACATCACATACATACACCCCCAGCCCCTTCCCTCCCCCAACACACACACTTACAAACACGAAAAAAACACAACTTCCTTTGTCTCTGCCCTTCAGAAAGGCAACACTGTTTTGGCAGGTCAGCAGCTAGAAATAAGGTGCTATAATAAAGCCGGAATGTCTTCACTTCACAAATGTGATGTGCAAGTTTATATACAACCACATTGGTTTGTTTTTTTTTTTTCACAGAACCCAAAACTCCATACCCTAACCACTCTCCAAGATACAAATATGTATAAAGTGCTAATACTTAAGCATGTTTCCAATGACTTCACGACGTGGTTTGAAGTTTAGAACAGGCACTGTAATAGTTCACTGGGTAGATTGTCACTCGGTGCAGTTTGACAGAGAAAGAAGTCACTCAGACATCACTGGGGGACCGGGAGCGAAAGGACACTTTAGCCTGAAAGCAGCCACAGAAGAGCACCCACATGGACCTCTGGATTTCCTGGTTTCTGTAGGCATAAATGATGGGGTTGATCATGGAGTTGTAGGTAGCAGGTAGGAGCGTGGCGTAGGTGTACACAGAAGGGTAGTCAGCATCCCCCACCACACAGTAGATGGCAAAAGGCAGCCAGCTGGCTCCGAAAGTCCCGAGGATGATAGCCAGGGTAGAGACTCCTTTTTTGGTGGTGACATAGTGCGAAGCAGTCAGAAAGTGCTGCTGGAGAGCTATCTGGTGGGCATGCCTGCAGACGATCTTGCAGATCTCGATGTAGAGATGGAGCATGATGAGGAAAATGAGAAAGAAAGAGGCAGACAGCAGCGTCACGTTACTCTTGGTCAAGGGTCTGACGACGCTGCAGGCGGTGCGGTCGTGGAGGCAGTTCCAGCCCAGGACGGGCAGCAGCCCCAGGCAGAGGGAGACCCCCCAGGCACCCGCCAGCATGGTGTGGACGCAGAGCACCGTCCTCTCCGAGTAGTAGGTGAGGGCATGGTAGAGGGAGAGGTAGCGGTCGACCGTGATGGCCAGCAAGCTACTCACGGAGGCAGCGAAGGAGGCGACGAGGAAGCCCACCGTCAGCAGGCTGACCGTCTCCGAGCGGATCACGTACTGGAAAACGAAGTTGAGGATGAGGCCGAGGCCGGCCAGGAGGTCAGCCGTGGCCAGGCTGCCCACCAGCACGAACATGGGGGTGCGCAGGGCGGGCGAGTAGCAGATGATGGCAACCACCAGGGCGTTCTCGCAGGCGATGGCGGTGCCGGACACGCAGAGCATCACATCCCAGGGGTTGAGGGCGGCGGGCGCAGGGGGCCGCGACGAGAGCTCCAGCGAGGCGTTGCCGCCGCCGGCCGGCAGCCGCGGGGCCGCCGCTCCGCTCTCGTTCA
>VZTJ01005904.1:268135-346717 GCA_013397795.1 Orthonyx spaldingii
GGGGCAGTGATGGGGAGGCAGTGGAGCGGCGGAGGGGCGGCGGGGCGCGCATGCCGGGCGGCGGCTCCGCGCCCGCCCTGTCTGTGGTGCTGAAGCCGCAGAAGTTTCCCGCCGGCCCGGCCGCCCCCGGCCCCGCCCCGCGCACACACGCGTAAGGAACCGCTCCTCCCACGGCAGCTCTCCCCCCGCTCCGCAGCCGGTTCTCCCGCCTGGGTGCCGTCCGTGCGGCGCTGGCTGGAAGGGCTCTGAGCCCAGCGGGCGCTCTGTGCTCCGCCGGATGGAAATGTGTCTGGAGAGCGCTAGAAACTGCCGTGAAAAAGCCTTTTCCACTGTTCCTCTCTGAACAGTATATACTCTGGGGCTAACCAGTCTGCTCACCACCGAAAGCATCCGCGCTGTTTTCTGAGGTCCCCAAAATGATAAGGTCAAACCACAGAAGATTCAATCCCATGGTAAGAGATCTCAGCTCTCTCCTTGTCTCACTCTTTGTGTCTCACAATGAAGCAGCAACCAGCACGCTTCCTCTCTAAAGCTTGAATAGACGAAGCAGAATCAGAGAATCATGAGGGCTGGAACAGATCTCTGGAGATCACGCAGTCCAACCCCCCTGGCAAGGCAGGGTCACCTAGAGTAGGTGACAAAGGAACACGTCCAGGTGGGTTTTGAATGTCTCTGGAGAGGGACACTCCACAACCTCCCTGGGCAGCCTGTTCCAGTGATCTGCCACCCTCCATGTAAAGAAGTTCTTCCCCAGGCTGAGGTAGAATTTCTTGCATTTCAGTTTACAGCCATTGCTCCTCATCCTGTCGCTGGGCACCACAGAAAAAGCCTGGCACCATCCTCTTGACACCTGCCTTTGAGATAGTTATACATATTGATATGGTCAAAGGATAACATTCTCATGCTCATTGCTGGCAAAACCAGCATCAAACAAACGTGAGCAGTGGGTAGCTTCCCTCTGCAGCAACACAGCTTTCCTAGGGGACAAGCCAAAAGGTGCCCCCTACCCCAGTCCAGGAGACTGCTCCTTCTGCTACTGACAATCAAAAGAATGTGGAAATAAAGTAACCTCTTTGTTATGGGAACAGCATGCAGACCATCGAGACACAATTTTGAAAAATACATTAGAAGAAAATGTGTTTACTGTCTTGAACAGTCCAAACGAAGAAAGCATGCAGGCTGTGCCAGAGTAAAAAGTGGGCACATTCAAAAAGAATTAGTGTCAGCACTCATTACATCCACCCTCATCAATGTCCTGCTGCAGGCTAAACACTATCATCAAGACAAGCCGTGGACACTCTGTACCTCTGTAAACAACCGAAGTCATTGCTCCCCAGGAATTCTGAAACACAGATCTCAGAATAGCTTAATTTGGAAGGGACCAGCGGAGGTCAGGTCTGGGGCATCTCTCCTGTCCCACCACCTGCTCAGAGCATCAACTGTGCAAAGGTTTCCCTCCGGGTCTCATTCAGCCAAGTCTGAATACCCCCAAGGAAGAAGATTGTACAGCCTCTCTGGGCAACCCGCGGCTCTGCTTCACCCTCAGCTGTAAAGATTTTTCCTTTTTATTTAGTAATTGCCTTCACTGCAACTTGTGTCTGCAGTCCCTGTGTGGTGTCTCACCATCTGTATATTTTCCCTTGCCTATCCAGGCATTACAACAGCATTAATAACTGCAGCAGAATCAGTTTCAAGCAGAGTTAAGCAGGATTTGCAAGTCTCCACAACTCCAGCACTTGGTCAAGTACCCCTGCTATAGTTCAGAACATAGCAGTAACCCTGTTCCCTTTGCCAACTGGAGAACAGGTATGGCCAATGTAAACCTGGATTAAGATTAATACTGAAATCACAAGAATCCCAGTGCAGAAAGAGCTGCTACAGAGCAAGGCAACCGTAGGCAAGGTAAAATCTGAAGTAAAGTAAAATTTTGTATTTTCCCAGAGAAAATCCTTCAATCTACCCCTCAAACAGAGGTGGTTAATTTCAACATTAATTAAAACAATCGTGGCAGAATAAATTATTCCAAACATCTTTCAAATTTGATTAAAAATTCTGCCATTCAAACTTTGCAAGTCAGGTTTGAAAACATGAACCAGCTGGGGTCCACTATGAGGCTGCAAGATCTGCAGTATTTTTATAGCATCTATAAAGTCGAAAGAGAAATGCAATTTATCTGGTTTTCAGTAATGAGATGTGGTATGGAAAGTCTTGGTTGTGGGCAATTTGTCACATCTTTGATCAACATGTTACTGCTGGGAAACAAGTATGTGACAGGTGTTGACTACAATAGCAAGTATATCATAGGGCAGTGTATGCTTTTTGTATTATGGATTTTAAACATTTTTCCTTAACTGAAAATATTAAGAGCCCGTGCTGCCAAGGCAGAAGTCATTTCATGTGTGGTGAAACCTCATGAGAGTGTTAGGATCTTAGAGTGAGATGTAGGAAGAGTTTTAGCCTGAGAGCAGGCTAGTCTCACACCCCTTGCCTGTGGTCACATATTTTTCACTCGGAGAAAGAATTTCTCAGCCACTGTAGTGTGTCTCTGAAAGGGAGATGCATGTGTCCACCTTGTCTTTGCTCCTTGTGTCAGGTTTTTTCCTGACTTCGTCTGGCATTTTAGTTCCCTCATTTCCCTGGACTTCCACCCTTTCAAGAGGAAGATGCTCTCACAGTCCTTGTCAGGTTCTTACAGAGCCCAGGGAGCAGGGCTGTGCATCTTCCTCATCTCTCTCACACTGCCAAGTATTGATTGGCAGGGTTAGAGACCAACTGCACACTTATTAAAATGGTTGCACCTCCTTGGGAACTGATTATACTTCCAGAGCTATCATTAAAGGCCTTTTATCTCCTTAGTACAGCTTCTTGCATCAGTCATGCCAACAAAAGGTGAGCCATTTGGATTGCTCTTAATTTAAACTGGTTGTGGGGAAAAAGAGGATTCAAAGAGTAGATATAAAACTGGTGCCTAAGAGCCAGCACATTTTCCACAGCACCATAAGGAGCAGCAGAGAGAGAAGTCTGGTCAGACCTCTTGCATTGTCATCAAGATGTTTTCATCTTGCCCTCCTATCTGAGGCTGGGTCCGCAGATCTCACAAGAGAATATAAATATAAAAAGCTACGTTCCAGCAGTGCATACCTAAGCATAGCATATGATATAACTCAGTAATTATCTTAGTGAATTTCTGAAAATTAAGCAGCAACAAAATTAAAAAGTTGCTGAAACAAATGATTTAAAAACCTCTCTGCTTGACTTCTCCATCTGTTCTGAGAGCTGAGCAGTATTGTCGTGTAATTTTAATATGTGATTACTTAATTTCAGTTAACTATGGACTATTTTGCTAGCTGGTATTCTTTAATGATTAATAAGTAGGCTGAGTAAATGTTAAGTATTATTAAATGTGTTTTACATAGCAAGAGTTGGAACCAACAAAAATTTCACTTCAAAATTTATCTTTCCAATAGCACGCTGGAAATACTGAAGAGTCATTTTTTCTTCTGGCAACATAAAGAAGCCTTAAAATAAAGGCGGGAGGAGGGGAAGAGAGGGGGGGATAACACAGATGGTGAGCTAACCAGCGCTGGCATTTCAGAGATGTCTATGCAGCTGGTATGGAAAGATGTTTTAAGCCCTTAGCAATCCATTTAGGCACTTTTTCAAGTTTATCATTTTCCTGACTTGGTGAACTCAGCTGAGTCACCTGGTGACACCAATTACTAGGTTTTTGCTAATGATACTCTCTGGTTTATCCTTCAGATTTGGACAAACATGCCATGTTGCAAAATCCACTGGTGACATAAACCTCAGAGGGGTTCAGACACCATTTAGAATTTCAATGTCATCCTCCACAGTCCTGTTTCTCCACCACATATTGTGTTTCCCACATGGTCCTTGACTGTACCTCTTGAGGCAGAACTCATGATGGCACCACTCCTTTTTGATAAGTTTCCAGCTGCTTGGCTGCTCTGTGCCTCATAAAACTACATTCCAGAAAACAGCCTGTATGTCTGTAAAATCTGTTTCACTTGTAAAGTAAGGCTATATGGGACTGCAATAAACACAAGAAAACAACTATCACACCTTTTCTGGCATGTTCTTGGGTTGAAAATCCTGGTTTACTCGTTGCGTTCACAAGGCTGGATTTCTCCAATGGATTTTATGGGTGCTTTGGAAAATAGTGCTGTGTCTTATGTAGCCTCTGAATCACTAGGAGAAAGTACAGGGACAAACTTCACATAAGCAGGTGAAAATCTGCTTTCAATAGTGTAAAAAATACCAGTCATCATGAATGGATTCAGGCTGAACCTTAGGTTGAATTTTTGGTTTTAGGGTAGAATTCTCACCGAACCTCCCCTGGCCCTGTCCCACTCACAGTTTCAGCAGCTGCTGGTTCTGCCCTTGGCTGACAGTGGCAAGGTTCCAGGCTATGATCCCTCCTCCTCATCCCACTCCCACTTCAGACAGGATGAGTTCTGGATGCAAGTTTGACCTCTTAAGCTTAGTCAGACAGAGATGCCTATTCTGAGTGTTCACCACCCAGAGATGTTTGTGGGGAGTTTTTTTTGTTTTGTTTTGTTTTGTTTTTTTTAGTGCTTGAGCTTTCATATCATCATTTAGAAAGGGCACAGATACTTTGAGAGCTATCAATGCACGTGCTTAGCAATCTCCACATCTGTCAGCCCACTGCCACCAGCCAGCCAGGCTAAGCCAGAGGACCTGTCTTAGCTTCCAAAGGAGTAACTTAGGCCAGCAACTCTTGAATGTGGAAAGAGCTGCACATGGGTTTATGTGGCCATTGCTTACCCTTATTGGAAAAGTTAGCCTCTGGTCCACTCTGTTTATTTTGAGAGATTAGTGATGAATATACTGAAGCTAAATACACATATTTTGCAACCTTTCCTTCCTTGCCCTGCTTGTTCTCTTGACAGAAAGAAAGCAGCAGCAACAAAGGTCATTCATCACTAGATGTGTCATCAGGTGCAGTGGGACAAAGTCTTTTATTGTTCTCATTCTTCTAAACTTTTCCAAAACCCTTTTTCTCAAGTTTTTTAAGGGCTTCAAACTAGCCTTTAAATTGTTCCAGAGCTTTTCTGCACATCTAAGAGAGGGAGTCCGGTGTTCACCTAACAGCTGTCATTTTGCAGCTTTGTGAAAAGAAACTGCAAATTTATTTCACTAAAATAACTAAAAACATGGGTTTCTGTTGTTTCATGTGATCCTGTAAGTAGGTGAACAGTGGCTACACAGGAGGGTGTAGATAGATTTTTTTCATTAAAGTTAACAGCAAATTTGAGAATAATTTTTCCAGATACTAGAATGCAAGCTAAAAATAAGTTTCATTGTGGAAAATGCAATATGCCCATCTTCCTCTCTGAAATTGCTTTCTTAGAAATTGCAAGAAGACAGCCCCATCATCACCTGTGAGTAATTTCCCTGCCTGCAGCACAGAACTGTCTCTATGTGCCAGTCCCTATAAAGGGCTTGGGGAAAAACAGTAAGGTACATGCCTCCCAAAAATGGGAAAAAACCTGTTTCTAAGCTAAGAATTCCAATGCTGAGGATCCATTGAGCCGGTACAGCTCAGAACAGGATTCAAAGGGAAAATTGAATAAGCTTAGCCTTGATCTCCTTGAAGTTGGTCAGAGGGAGGTGCTGAGATAGCAGACCTGCACCTCTGCCCAAGTAGGATCTGCCCTACTTTCCCAAAAGTTGGTACTCATATCTTTGTTTTTAGAAACCTGAGCAGGACTTATCACTCTTTTTTTTTTTTTAAATCTACGAGAGAGCGTTTTTCCAGACACAACCCCTTAGGTACTCACATAATGACTGAAGAACTCTCTGTGGAAATGGTGGGAGAGGTCTAATTCTCTGCCCCACATCTCTCACAGGAATGAATTAACTATATGCCCTACCAAATATTTGGGCCAACAACTACATTAAACAGCCACTGCATGTAATGCAGAAACATCCAGTTTGAGACAGGACCAAATCTCCATCTTCACTCACCTTGAGAGGCTGTAGTCCTGTAGGTTTTCTTTCCTGTGCTTGCTTCGGTACGTCTCCACACAGCCTCAGTACAAAATGAACTGTACTCAAGCTATCCCCTGTAGCTGGTTTTCCAATTTGCCCTAAAAAAAAACCACCTTAAAATTGCCCTTAACATTTCAATGATGGAGTTGGTCTGAGCTCCCCAGGCAATTTATTCTAAGGCTCAACTAATGTCCCTAATTACAAGGTGCAAACCAAGAAACACTAGGTGGCCTTGAGTCACTAAACTGTAAGAAATTCCAGACATCTGAGAAGACTGCATGCTAAAAAGACATAGTAGCAAAGGTGGGATCTTTTCTGTTAATGGCAGGAAAGTGGGCAAAGAGCTGCAGCTCTCTTCTTCAGAGAGGAAGGTTGTACCTTCAGCAGAGAGGCACATTATGGGGAGAATGCAAGGTCCCTGCCTGCCAGTGGGAATGTTGTCCTGGGATGCTTTGCCTGGGAATTTGATATCACAGGCACAAATCCATAGATCCCAGCCAAATATATTATGTACCAAATTAGATATTACTCAGAGACACTAATAACTCAGGTGTAAACCAATAGCACCTACATATATGTACACCTTTGTTATTATAAAGTTTAGTACTTCACATATTTTCTATGAATCTTCCAGATACAAATATAGTTTCGTATTTCTTTACATGTCAGCTTGGCAAACCTTAGAGAGGACGTTTCCTCTAAGAGAACAAATTAAAGCAACACTAAAACAAACCAATTACTGCTCAACAGCCTGGGTCCCTGCCAACAAGAAACAAATTGATGAATATTTAGCTGTGTCAGTAACAGAGAATTGCAAATTCTCAGAAAACTTTTTTTTTCTTTTTTTTTTCCCTGAGGATGTCAGCCTTACAATAGTAAAACCAAAGGTAGAGCTGGCAAGGCTGAAATTATTAGCATTGCAGGGTGCTTACAGGGCAGAACCTAGGGGAGGGATGATTATATCTTCCAAGGCAGCAGGAAAGGCTGGGAAAAATGCACAGACAATGCAATACATCGAACCTGCTCCCCTCCTCCTCATCCCACAGGTGAACCCATGCTCAGCTTGGCAGCACCAAATGCAGGGACCCAGTGTTATAATGTCCATAGGTCTGGGGTCCTCCATGCAAGTGCTCATGATGATGTAGATGACATGTAAATGAGTACTTTTCCAGGCAGAAGGACGATTGTTTCATCTCTGTAATCCCTGCAGAAGGGCCTGCTTCTTGTCATGAGCACTAGAAGGAGTTTCTAATGTGTCAGGTTTCCACTGTTATTTCCAAAAAGCCTTAGGAGGTAGAAATATGGGTTTGAAATGCAGTGCTAGAATATGGAGAGCTTTAAACTCAGAATTAGGAGTTGGGTCACTAGGTAAAAGTTAATGATAAAATGAGGGATTTTGAAGAGCTGAAGATAGCAGCATGTTCTGTGTAGGGAGGCAAGGAGCAAAACTCAAGTTGAGCATCAATACTTCACTGTTGATATATGTGCTAATTGGTAGCATCCACTTTTTATCTAATCAAGGAAGTGTGTATATGTGCCATAAAAAACAAAAATTGATTGCTCCCTTCTGTGGCCACAAACACTGCAGCACAATGTGCAGTGGCTGAGCTCAGCCTTTGGTTCCTTTTCTTAGGAATACCAGAGTAGGGGGTTGCTGTCCCTAGGAGACTGCTTCTCTCAGGAACATCAGGATTTCGACAAGGAGAAAATGCAGCAAACATCACTTGCCACCATTAATAATGGCTCTCAGTGTCCTAAAATAGAAAGAAGACCTTTTTTAATCCAGAGAGTGCTATATTCAGCTGGAGATAATTTGATGGTAAATTACAATCTGACAAAGAAGAGTTAATCACTGACCTCAAAATTAGCTGTTGCCTAGGTACCCCGGTCAGGCTGTGTTGACATTTATGTTGTGCAAACAGAATACAATATCAACCACTCAGATGTATATTTAGGGCTTTAAAAGTGGCCAGTTTTCCAAAGTGTAATGCAGTGCCTGGGACTTTGATTTTTATGGTGGAAATATTGATGCCAACTGGATATCATTCAGATCATTCAATGGGAGCTCCTGCAGTTGCAGGTCCAGAAACGTTGTAAAAAGCCTCCCCAAAAAAACCCCCAACAAACAACTAAACCAAAAACCCAAAATCAAAAAAAACCAACCCTGCACAGTCTGCTTTGTTGAGGATAAGCCATCCTGGTTAAAAAAAGATGCGCAGACAGCTTTAGCAGATGAAAATCATACACTGGAAACATAAGTAATGTTGTTAGCATGGCTTCTCAGAAGACACACCACGCGAGATAATTTTTCTTTCCCTCTGTTATGGGATCAGACACCTCTCTAGGATGGGACCAACACCTCTATGCAGAAAAATACACTTGGACTTCTCCAAAGTGTGTGATTTGGTACCTCGTGACACTAGGGATTTTTTGTAACATGGTGTAAAGGTGTGTGTGGTCAAAAACTGACCGGCTATCAGATCACAGCAAGTAGTTGTCAGGGGGAATCAAAGCTTGTGCCTTCACTGATGTCTCCTAATGATGATGATGATGATTATTATTATTATTATTGTTGCTGTGGCTATTTTCTAATAACCCGGCAGTGGGGCAGTGGTGGTAGTGAAGGCAGAGGTCTCACCACCAGACCTTTTGCACCATGACACCTTCCAAATCGTGCCAGTTGGTTGTGCGCACCTTTGCATCCAGCGAGGGGACTCTGATTTGAAAGCACAGACAGTTTAGGAGCAAACCCTGCCTAGCATGAGGAAGTGTGATCTTAGGGTCCTTAGCTGCCCTGTGAGCCTTTGCTCCTTGGGTGGGTTTGGGTGGCCTGGGTTTTTTCTCCCTCAGGCCAATGGGTCACTGGGAGGTGTTGAAGGAGCCGATGCTCTGCACTGCCTGCTCCTGCCACCCTGCCAGCCCACTGCTCATCTCCTTGGGAACTAGCCCCAGGCACAGGCTGATGTGCCAGGTGGGGCTTGCTAATGTTAGGTGTGAAGATTGGTTCATTTGCAAGCTGAAAAAAGATCGACAATTCCTGATTTGCACCTCCCAACCTCAGGAACCCCAGCTGAATTTTTTTGCTGTCTGCTTTGGAAAAAACCCCGAAGTTTTAGAAGATAAGCCCAAAGGTCTACTCTCATATCAGCCTAAGCACCTACCTCTGCGGCACATGCTTCAGGCAGTAGTGTGTGTTCCCATAGCAACAGGAGGAATTAATTTAATGGCATTATTAGGCCTTATTTACATGCATGCACACACACACACACACACCTGCATGCTGTGCACACAGAGGAAAAAGGAGAATGAGTGAGTCCTACTCTTCAGGAAGATCCCCACGAGAAGTCGGTCCAGTACCTGAGCTTCACAGTGATTGCAAGATCCTGATTTCCACTTTACAGGCACAAACCCAAAACCTGACTGACCAGCCAAAACAAATTCAGCAGCACAGTCCTATAACAATGGGCTCCAACCTCATACCAGTGATACATCTGGGAGTGGGGATACCATCAGTGGAGGCTGGAAGACCCCGCTCCACTCCCCCCCTCCCCCCCATTGTCCACTCTCTGGTGACACCTCTCACCAGGCAGGTGGTGCCAGAAGGGAAGCAGAGCCCTCTCCATGTGTGCTCCCTGCAGAGGAGTGGATTAGTGGCAACATTTCTGTCCCATCCATGTTTCCTTTGCACTGTGGGAGGATGCTGCACACCGAACTTCACTGTGTTTTGCCTGCTGCATCCCAGACCCGGTGGCTTTTGGACAACCTCTGTATCATCAAACATGAGTCAGCGATTTCTATAAGCCCCGAAGCTCTTGTTTATTGACCTTCTGCTATTTGCAGTTACACATTAGCCAAATAAACTTCAGAGAGAGCCTTGCCTCTCTTTACATTTCAAAACACTGGCACTTTACATTAACATATCTCACAAAAATCTATTAATTGGGGAAGAGGACAACACCATTTATTCTCAGATACCATTCTCAAATGTTTAGTAACTTTGGTATTTAAACAAAATATTTCAGAAAACTTTGTTGTGAATTCCTCGTGGGAGTCAAAAAACGTAAAAACCCAGTTACTTTGTAAGAGCTCTCCAAAAGTGATGCTTCCCTATCTTTTTGATATTTGAAATGCTAATATGGCTTTTGCTTGTGTTTTGTTATCTAAAGGCTTAGAAATATTTATTTTTAAATGCCCAAAGGGCTAGAGTTGATCTCTAGCTAAAGACAACTTGTAGATCATCAAGATCAGACAACTTTCTGAATTAATTTGGACTCAAGGTGAAAAAAAATTAATCTTGGTTAATTTATCTGAATGTATCTAGTACAACTTTAGTATCCAGTATCCAGTCCTGCATTCCCACACATCCCCATGGCGTGACCGTTTGTTGTCCTGCTCTGTGAGCGGGGGAAGATTTCAGGTCTGGCTTGAAAAAGACAGGAAGTTGATTTTCAAGGAAGCATCACTTAGTGTATTTGTAATGACATCCTTTATGATGGTTTTCAGTTTCTGTGCAATGTCAAAAGCAAGCACAAGCCTTTTTTTGAGCACTGATAGCCTTCTAATGGTGTTTTCTTTGTTGGTTATATCTCACCTTCTTCTAACAATACTCACAGTTAAGCCACAATTTTTTTTACTCTAATCAGTAAGTGAACTAATTGATCTAATCTAATCTGTAATAGTGAGGATACACACCTCTAGTATGGACCTGAACTTTATCAGAGTTGCCAGTCCAATGATGCTCTCCTGGGTTACATTAGATGCCTCCATTTCTAACTACACAACTTCAATTTTATTCCTTTCCTGGGCAGCACTGTGGACTTTTAAAAAATCCTGGAAGTGAACAGCTGAGTGACTGTAGACGAAAATTTAGTTGATGAGCGAGGGGAGGAATGTGATGCAAAGGTGATTGGCACAGAAAAACTTTGTTTCCTTGGGCACATGGCTTTTTACCCCATTGGACCTCTCCAAATGCAGGAGCTGCTTCTTAACAGCCTATTGAGGATGGGCTACCAGCACATCCCTGTGTGTCCTTCCTTCGTAACCCATTGCTCTTGTTCTTACCAGAGGAGAGAAAGAGTGACAGGAGCCACTGGCTCTCCCCCACCACCTTCACTGTGGTGAGAGGGGAACTTGTGCTGTGCTGCACTTGTGTTTCCAAGGTATTGCCTGAAATTCTGGCACAGGGATAATTTGATTTCCATCTGGGCAGCAGATGCCAAGGGACAGCAAACCTCCATCCATGCTCTCCCACTGCCTGCTCCCAGACCTCACATGGCTCCTTTGTGCCACCAAATTCCCACAGATCACACCTTGGCCATTTGCAAAGCTCTGCAGAAAATCAGGATCTGAAAGCTTTGCTGCTTAAGAAATTAACGTTATTTCTGATCACATTGTTGGGAAGGAAGCAGAGATGTGGAATTTGTTTGAACACACAAAGGACTTCATAAAATAACTGTGCTGTACCAGTAGGCCCCCACAAAAGTACCTTCACCTTCATCACATTGTGAAGGTGTGGACTCCCAGCCTCTAAACCACTCAGAGTTTTAAAGCTTCAAGCCCCAGATTGCAAATCCAGAAGTGTTAATAAACAATTTGTTTGTTCTGGATAAGTGGAAATAATTACCTTATATAGATATTTTAAACACAGAAGCAGCCATGGGATCATCAGTCTTGCAGGTCTACACCATGGCTGCCACCTATCCAAGCAGCTACACAGAGGTATGTGGAACAGAGATTCTGGTTGCAGCTATCCCAGGGCAGATTTTCAGTGGGTTTTAGTCTTGTTGCATGACATGACCACTGAGTAGGGCAGCACTGGCTGCACCAGGAGGGGAGCTGCAAATCCCCACTCAAGAGCACATGAGAAAAACCAGCCTGTCCCAGGCATGGCTGCAATACCCTCATCTCTTGAGAGCAGGGACTTAAGATACTGAGGCAGAAAGGAAGGAATCCTCTTCATCAAAGCAGCGGATATACATTTGCCTTTATTTTGGTCACTTCCCCAACCTGCTGTTATGCTTTTTGTCCTGTCTAAATTGAGATTTCATACTTGGAATTCATCCATGCTCCAAAAATATCCAGATACAGAGCGAAAGGCTCTGGGTGAGTCACCAAAAATCCAGGCTAAAGAATTTAGAAATACATTTTAATTACATTTAGCATTAATTTAATGTTAACTACAATGCCTTTCATTACACAGTCATTTATTTTTAGCACCAAAACACACAAAATACTCTTTTGGAGTACTTGACTGCTAGCATATGCAAAATTTAAAAGGAAGACCCAACTGTAACCATTATGATATAGTTTATGATGCTATCAATTCCTAAATATGTTTGAGTATCACAAGTCACAGGTGGGGCACCTGAAAAACCCAGAAAATTAATTTGTTGGACATCAAGAGTTGAGGACATCAGTGGTCAGAAATGAACAAATTTCCTGGTGAATATGAGGCAGCATACTGTGAAAAGGCAAACCTGCTGAGTTTTAAAAAGCTATTTGCAGGTCACTTTTAAAAAACAGCTCTTGTCATGCCTGTTTCCAAAATATCTACTTTTGAACCTGATGGCTTGGCAAATAATCATCTCATATCTAATATCCCTTTCAAAGCCTTAATGCTGGAACATGCAGTACTGATATGGCTCAATATAAGCACTTAAATAAAGGTTATTATTTCCAAGTCTATGATATAAAAAAATTGCATCAATAGGGCAGCTGAGTCCAAAAGATGCTGAATAAACTTATTAAATGCTGATTCTGGTCATCTTTTCCCTTCTATTAGATTGCTGCAAGCCTGTTAATCCCTCCCTGCTGGAACAGTGCTGGCAGCATCTTCCTCAACAACCCTTTAGGGGTAACTATGCCTCCTTTCCAGGGATGCCAGTGCACCCCCATCTCTTACAGTGCCAGGGCAGTGCTTTAAGCACCTGGTTTCAAAATGCATTCACATAGTCAGCTTGGAAAAATCAGTCTTCTGTGGTGTAGCCCATCACTTCGATGTAGGTGAAATTTTGATCAGTTATTTGATCTCTTGTTAAGAAATAAAAAAGAAGGACAACCCTCAGGATATTGCCCTTTCATGTATTTGCTGCAGTCAGCAGCAGCTGCAGAGGTTTTCTTTGATGCTTCCGTCATTTGAAGCTCTCACTGCACACTGTGCATTGCATTAAGTGCCTTTGAGGTCTGCACCTGGAAATGCTCCTGCCTCTTTATCTGGAAAATCACCCCCAGAAATACATACATGGTTTTTGGGGAACCCAACCCATGCCAAATGCAGCTATTGTGTGACCTAGACATTTCTTCTAATGGTCAAAATAGTCAAATACCCTACTTCCATTTGAACAGGATTCAAAGCAGGGTATGAAGAAAAATACATACTCACTGGCCTGGCCATCGGGACCATGGTGTGGATTTTTGGAGTTCGGACGGATGTTGTCCTTCTCTGTAGTCATCTTCAAGTTACTTTCAGTCAGTCTGTGAGCATGAACACTGATTTCAGTCATGGCCACAGACCACTGAATTTAGGTCAAAGAGCAGCCCATGGCATTGATATCAGTGTAATTGGTAGGACATAAAGGTGGTCAGAAGAGAATAAAGGAGATAGAAGTTCCCCTTTAAGCTGCTCCCATTGCTGGTTTGGTTTCATTCTTTCCCCTCCCTTGAATTTTTAAAAATACTTATGAGTGAAGGACATAGCTGAGTTCTTTCCCTCCCAGCACCGTGCCTTGCAGGGGGGAGAGGTAGAGGGCTCAGCCCAGGAGGCTGCCAAGTGCTCTGGCCCTCCATCAACAAAGCACTTAAGGGCGTTCTTGTTTGTAGGTATTTAGGCAGCACCATTGACAGAACTACCCACAGTACAGAGCCCTCAGCATCCAAATCAAGGCTAAATGAGAAGTGTGAGATCTTAAAATGTCTTTTTTTTCCTTTCCAGCAATGATGGAAGACTCGCCCAAAGGAACAAACAGAAGTCTCCTATGGAAAGTCTGCCCATCTGGCTCCTCTCCTAAGAGTGCTAGGACAAACAACACAGCTTATCTAGTTTGGATTATAATTATATAAACACATTAAAAAACATGTTATATTACAGCATAGTGCAGGTTAGTGCATTGTAGTATAGCAGAGTATAAATATAACATATGTATCTTATCTAATATATGTAATATATACATAAAGGGTGGACCCTGTCTTCCTCATTGCAGACAGTAACATATATTGAAGCAACAACATGAAAACAACAGCAACTCTAAGTTTCTTGTCCTGCCATAAAAATTGTCAGCCCAAAGAGTGAAATTCAGCAAAGGTGTAGCAATGAAAATCAGGATTCTGGAAGTGGTCAGGAAGCATAATGGATGTCACTGCCACCTACGCTGCTGCTGAGAAGACAGCTGGAAACACAACCACAGTCTGAGATGCGTGTGCCTCTGAGTGTTTCATAAATCTGCACAATTCCTGGGATACATTTCAGAGGAAGATATATCGGGACTGTGACAGGTTGCATGCTCTGGTAATTATAATGCCTGTGTGCATCGAGTACAATGGATGATGGATAAAATGTCACAGATTCTGCAGGATAAACACTCTAAAACGAGAACAATTTCAGCTCAAAATAAGTGAAAGGTAAGCCAAACCACTCAAAATTCAAACCAAATGCAGGTCAGTATTCTCCTATTGTGTAATCTCAAAAATAAATGTAATTTCTGTCATTAACTCTTGATGATTCATCCTTAACCTGGACTATTTCCTCCTGGGTTCTACTGACATTTCCCACAGTGGTGAGTTGACCCTCCCTGAACACAAGTTGCCCACCAAAGCCACTTTATCACCCCCCTCCTCAGGTGGACAGGGGAGAGAGACTATAGCAAAGAACTCATGAGCTGAGATAAGGATAGGGATAGATCACTCACCAGTTACTGTCAAGGGCAAAACAGACTCTATTTGGGGTAAATTAACTTAATTTATTACCAATCAAATCAGAGTAGGATAATGAGAAAGAAAAGAATCAAATCTCAAACACCTTTTCCCCTCGTCCTCTTCTTCTTTCCAGACTCAACTACTTCTCAATTTTTCTACCTCCTCCCCCACAGCAACATAGGGGGACAGGGAATGGGGACTGTGGTCAGCTCATCCCACATTGTCTCTGCTGCTGCTTTCTCCTCAGGGAATGGACTCCTCACACTCTTGTCCTGCTCCTGTGTGGGCTCCCTCCCACAGGAGACAGTCCTCCATGAACTCCAGCATGAGTCCTTCCCACAGGTTGCAGCTCTTCATGAGCTGTTCCAGTGTGGATCCCTTCCATTTCTCTTGCAAACCCATCCAAGAGTCTCCATCAATCCATAAGCCTTCAGCATTGTTCACCTAAATAAACCACATAACTATGAGCCAGAGACGACTGGTCTCCTCTCCCTGTGCCCTCTTTCAGAGCCCAGATACATCGGTGTGCCCCAGAATCTGCCTCCTGCAGCAGCACACCCCAGGGACATGAGGCAAGCACTGCTTGACAGGGAGATAAAGAACAGCAGGGAGATGTTAGGACAAAAGAGTGTAAATATGTGAGTGAAAGCAAGTGAGTTGTTAACACCAGGCAGATGAGAAGAAGCCATGGTGAAAAAAGGAAGGGGAGAACAATTATACCACATTCCTGCTGGAATCTGAAAATAAAAAATCCCCAGAACTGGTGCCCGTGTGTCAGAGGGTGTCAGGGAAACGTATTTCACACTCTCCTTGTGTTTGGTTGGTGCAGAAGGTCACACCTTGCAGCACTGTTGGTTGCTGTGTAGTCTGAAGCAATAAAGACCAGGCCATGAACCCACTGACTTAGAGCTGGCCATGTACCACCTGGACAGCCTCTCAAAATTACAGTTTGAAAGTCAACCAAATTGTCAATTGTGGGAGAACACGAGGCTTCCTTTCACCCTGCTGTGACAGGCAGTGCCTGCAGACACAGCACCAGGACTCTGGGCAATCGCTTTTGCTCCCTTCTGGTTCCCACATGGGCTTTCTTCCCTGCCTACATCCCCACCTAGGAATGGAGGTTTTGGTATCTAGCCACTGTGCTCTGCCCATAGGTGAGCACAGTAAAGAAATAATTTTCAGATGGCAAGGTAGGAAGAGAGGAAGAACAAGGTGGGAAAGCAAAGTGCACACAAAGTGATGACTGGAGAGCTGTGAGTCCGGTCAGGGAAGAGGCCACTTCTTCTAAAAATACCTTTCTGATGGAAATTGATTTTATTGGTTGCATTTCCTAGGAAACGAAGTAAATGGAAGATAGGCTTTGCAATGTCTTCTTACAGTTATTCTTGCCTAATATAGGTTGAAAACAATACTTTTACTACCAGCAAAATACATCTATAGTCCACAGAATCTTCAGGGTGTCACTGGAATGATGCCCCTGGTTAAACTGTAACCTCGCTACTGTTAGACGTGGTGCTGCTGGACAGTGTGAGGAAAATACTGTGCATATACAGTATGGCATCATTCTACCCATGTATCACAGGTTTTAGAAGGTTTTTATGCTCACATTTAAAGCCTGATGCTATTCCCACTGAACTCAAAGCAGTATTCCCACAAAGTATTCCCATGTGAGAGACTTGGCACTAATATCAGTGTCCTTACAAGTGAGCTGTTCTTGATGAGGCAGAGGCAAAGCAATGTGTGCACTTTCTTGCTGCCATTGGGTTTCCAGAGTTAAAGCTCCATCATAGCCTTTGTAGCTGCAAACTCCCTTCATGATGGTGTCATTTGAAATGCAGAAAGTTCTGTCCAGACTGAAGTGAGAGCAACAGTTTTTAGGCACCTTAAAGCAAGTAGCAAATCTCCAAAACCCCCTTGAGGTTATTGGAAGGCTATCTGAAAGGGAGATCATGGAGTGTAGCATGCCAATATGAACAAACTACAAAGTAGAGGAGGGAAAAGGGAATGAGGGAGTGAAGAAGGGAGCGTGAGTGTGAGGAAGCTTAGCAGTGGTGTTGGCAAAAAGCAGACTGTCAGCAAAGAGGATATTTACAGTCTTGAAGTCAGGATTCAAAGAGCAAGTGGCTGGCATGAGCCTGCACTGCAGCCCCTTGAAGTAGGGCAAGGCTGAGAATACAGAACACCAGGACCAGTTCCCAGCATAGATGAGAACTGGAGACCTCCTGCTCGTGCTCCTGCTCATGCAGTCGTTGAGTTACAAACAGGACAATGTGCAAAATGATCCTAAGCTGCATGCGAATGTATGTTCCAAAATCACAACACTGCAAAACATTGGCAAATATTTCCTTTATTTTTTTTTTAATCAGTAACAAGAAAAGGAACTGAGGAATAGAGATTTTGTCATTACATACAAATATCAAAGCTCATTAATTTCTTTATAGGGGTGTTGTGATTGCTGCATAATTAGAAGTTGAAAAATATGTTATGCTTATGAGGAATACATGTGTATCCTTCCCAGAGTCACAGCACTTACAGTGAGGATAAATATTTTTCAGGGGGCTTATAGAGTAAGCTAATAATCAGCTCAAGGTAAACAATTCCTCTGAAAAACTGTACCAAACACTTTGTAATACTGACAGTGCTTTAATGATATTTTTATTTTGCACTGAAAAAACATATGCTCTAACAGAAAATAAAACAGTTCAGCTTCAGGGAATTCTGTCGGAAAAGTGATGCTCTTTCAAAATGCCTCCCACCTCCTGCTGTGACCAAACCCAAGCTGACCCATCTCTGCCTGTCCCTGTGTGCTGACATACAGCTGTAGAGATGCTCAGCCTGGAACACGCTCATATCATTGAGAATACAGGTGGGGTCTGGGAATGTTTTCCATCATCCGAGGGAGAGGACAAGCCGGCTCCCTGCATGTGCACGGGGGTGAAGAGCTGTCTGAGATTTCAGGGGACAATAGGAGAGCGCTGAGACAATTGTGAGAGACAAGCCTTTGATAAAGCTCAAGGGTGAAAAGAGACACTTTGTCTCCTCAGGGTTTTTCTGAATAGTCTTTCCTCTTATAAGGAAGTAATGAAGTGGCCCTAGAAGGATATTATGGCACTGCATCTTCAGCACTCGGACCTTGCTGCAATTTCAGTCAGTGACTACCTGTTGAAAGCATGGGAAGGATTTTAGCAGCCTCTGTGAACTGCAACCTTTATTTCTACAAGCACAGCTAAGAGCCAAATGATGGAAAAAGAAAAAAAAAGAAGGAAAATATCAGGGGATATAATCAGAGACATCTAGTTTCAAGTCAGCCGAAATGTGCAGTCCAGAAATAACAATGAAGGAACAAACTAATGCCTAGAAGAAGAATTAGCAAGAAACAAATCCTTGACTAAACTTTTCAGCTTCACATTTGCAGCTATAGACCTGAAGGTGAAGGGATGTTTTGTGACTGCTCAGAGCAGGAATTGTGACCCTGTGCTCAGACCCATGATACTGAAGATGTGCAGAAAGGTTGATAAAATCACCAATGGTGATGATATGCAGAATGAAAGCAGGCAAAACCCTGCGTCTGTAAGCTATAAGAAAATAAATTTAAAGGGGCCATCTGCAAAAACAATTAAACCAATGCAGTATTTGTGCTACCACTGTATGCTCTGCTTGTAATAAATGGGAGTATAATAATTCACCAGTATCTAATAAATGGGAGCATAGACAAGATGAGTGGTGATGAATAAAACAGATCAGCAGATTCAGTGATATGGAGGACACTAAGTACTGAACATCCAAAAGCAAGATACATGAGGTAGATGAGGGTCAGGTAGTATGCATATGGCAGATAAATGAAGATTCCTAATTGTGACCAATTACTTCTGATCACATGTAACTCATCTTCAGGTTGTGGGTACTTTCCTGAGTTTTGGACAGAGTGAAGCTCTCCCAGGAACTTCCCTATGCGACTTTTGCTCAGCAGACTGCAATGCGAACACTCTCCAAAACCAACATTTGAAGAGAAAGCATGTACTGAGTGGGAAGTGGATAATTCTATGGACTCTCTAATGGTATAAATGTTACTGGAGAAGCGATTCCATAACATAAAGAAGTTCATCAGATACAAGCCAAGGCAGCAGATGGAGAACATGCTGCCAGCAGGCAGAGGAGAAGCAGAGCTAAGCTTTTTGAGTCCCAGGGGAGTCAGGGAGATCTGGTTCCTGCATGAGGCTCCTGACATGGGTAGAGAGGTCACCATGACCCATCAGCAATGGAGACACAGGCAAAACCCTGTTTTGTTCCAAGTCAGTGGTGATTGACAAACTTCTCTAACCCTGAGCAGCCCATTCTCTGCCCTGGCTGGTGATAAAACAGAATTCCCACCTACCTGTGATAACACAGTGGCACACAGGTGTGCACTGAGGTGGCACACCCCATTATTTTAGAGAAGCACTGTATCAGAGGTGTACCTAGCTGTGTCTGGAGTAGATGAGACAGAGGTTAAAGCCATAAAATCCTTTTGTAAGGAACCCTATACTGTAGCTGTTTACTTATCTCACAGCTCTGCCAAGTTTTATAAAGGCTACTGAGGGACTTACCTAATTTTAGGTTTCTAAGTGCAGGCGTTTTGGTTAAGCCATTTGTGTATGTTCCTCCAAGGAGACACAATGGGGAGAGATAAGCTCCTGCAGAGGGGTAACTCTTCCTCTCCTGAGAAGAGTGAGCTGACTCATCTCTGGAAGCCCTCCTTTCTGTTTATAGCCTACCTGGCTTTGATGCTACTGCCATCAGGTAAGGTGGAATTCAATCAGATGGTGCTACAAAGCAGCCTACACCTCCAGAAAGCTGTTCTACAGGTTTCATGCAACACTCAGCAGGACATGTCTGCTAGGTCAAAATCTGATCCCCTATGTCATGTGTCCAGTCCACAGCCCCCTCTCCTATGACATCCCATAAGCAGAGAGCAGTGAGACGACTCTGAAGCCTCGAGGGAATCCCTGTGTGCACGACTTGGTTACAACAGCATGTCCTGAGGACATTGCACAGGGCCAGCTGGAGACACTTGTTAATGAGAATCCTGGTACATAGAGAATGACAAATGTGACCTTTGGAAATTCAAATCAGGCTTGGCACATGTGTCTTCCAAATGACTGCTGTGACTCCCGTCAGGGCTCATGTAGATATGGGGTATGGCTCAATGGCAGGCTCGCTGCTTGTTTTCCATGTGCTGTGACCCAGCCTCCTCCCTGCCACAGCAGCACCAGCCCTTTGCTCCACGTGTCCCTGAGCGTGTTGGGCCATGCTCACACACTGAGCTGGGCTCTGTGACTCCGTGAGCTCTGGCTCCGCACGCTCAACCTGCCCACCCGCCCGGCAACGTGAGAGCCAGCGATGTGTGTGTGCCCAGGCGTGTGCACAGCTCTTCTGCAGTTCCTAGCAACTAAATTGCAGCCTCCCTGCCAATCTACTCTTCCCTGTACATCAGCTTGCTTATTCAAATACACCTCACTGGCGTCCAACCCTCTCTTTTCACCCGGACAGCTCCAGCTCTTCCCTTATTTGCCCTTTTCCTTTCCCCTTGCCTCACTGAGATGCATCTTAGCTCTTGTTCACCCCTGGTGTTAAGCCCACTGTAAAGGACTGTGATTTATGTGGAAAGAAAGGACACCAGAAGGAAAAATATCTAAAAATCTCCCTTAGGACTTACTGTAGAAAGGTTATGAAAGTATCTGAGGAAAAGGATTTTCTACCAGGTAAAAGGTCTAACTCTTCCTTAAAATCCCGGCTCTCTTAGCAAAGGTTTTACTGAGTGGTTCCTCTCTTGCTAAGAAGGGAGTTCATAAGGCTACAAAATACCCTTGCAGGCTCTGGAGGAGAAAAATAAAAAATCCCTCAAAATACAGTGTAGAACCTTAAACCCAGCATCAGGTTTCACAGCTTGGACTTGTGAGCATCTGAGTCAATTGTCCAATAGTTTGATCTGGGGAAAACCCAGGAAGAGGGTGGCACAAAGCATTTGATTGTATTAGGGGAGAAATTATGATAGGATTTCTGGGCTATGGAGAATATCGACATGCATGGTTTAAGTTTGAGATCAAAATCTTCACATTTTCCTTAGTTTCTCCTTTTATTTTCTCCTCCTTACATAATCCACATTGTATTTCCAGGGAAGTATGTGGAAAAATCAAACAAGAAAAGTTACACTGTCTCATTGATGGCAACTCAGAATAAACCAGTAATAAAACAACTAAGACAGTGTATTAGAACTACAGAGTTTTGCTCCAAGAAATGAAAGCTCCAAAAGAAGGAGATGGATAAAGCAGGAAAATGACAACTTGTGGCACAGTTACATGTGAGAAAAAGGATTCTGAACCACAGATGTTGAGAAAATCAAACACACTACCACAAAATCAGAAGAAAAAGAAGGGAAATAATCAGACAATAACCCCTGTGAGAAAAGAAAGAGTACCTGAGCTGTCAGGGAATGCAAAATAACAGATCTATTTTAGGGCCACAGCTGAGTCTCTATGGAAAATGAGAGGTGGCCATTGCAATGACTGAAAACCACATTGGGCTTTAGCGCTGGCAGCACAACTCACCTGGAATAGGGAAATGCAAACAGAGCATCAGACATGGTTCATATCATGCTGTTGGCCATCATACCTTGATAATACTATCTCTCTATTTTACAAAGATGAATATATCAGAAAAAAAGGAATATAAATGTCTTAGTCAAACCTTGGGTCATGTAAAGAGCATGTCTTTCTGGAGGAGCAATATATAATAGCACAAACATTTTTTTTCATGCCTTTTCTCAGCACTTTGTTGCTCGGTTCCAGTGGACAGATTAGCAGCTGCAATGTTTTTCTTTGTAGCATGCAGATTTAAGAACTGCAGAAGGGAACTGCTGATTATTGGTATTTTCAAGGCTTGTAATTTCCATGTATGATTTTTTATTACTAATATTTTGTAACTTACTGCACTAGTTCCACATTACTTTTAAATCACCACCAAAAGTGACAACTTTAATTGGATTTTTAAATATTCATAAGAGAGAAGGAGGCATTTGGAAGCCAAGCACATTATATTTTTCCCTATGAGCCTCTAGGCAATCACTTGGATTGAAACTATGCCAGCAAATGGAACACTGCTGTGTACATACCTCAGTTTTATCCTCAGTGAACCGGACTTGTTCATATAATTACTGATAGGGTGAAACTCCTATGGAGAATGAAATTATCTCCTGAGTGAAGCTGGTATTTCCTCTGACTGTAAAACATGACTATTTGACAGGGCATGTACTTTGGAGTTTATACATGTGAAGGCTGGCCTGAGTCTGTGAAAGCCAAGAGAACCTTCCTGGATGATGTGGAAAAATCTCATAAAGTCAGTAACAAAACAAACAGCTGCCACAAGTGTCACCCCAGAACTACACACAGCTCTTTTGCTTCCTCCCCCTGGTAGCTGGCAGCTGTGTGAACACTGAAAGGGTCCTATTTCAGGACCACAGATGAGTCCCTCTGGAAAATGAGAGGAAGAGAACAAAAAGTCAGTGGGCTTGGCAAGTGGAGATGGAATTCACAATGAGGAGAAACTACCAATGAAAGTACTGGAAAAGAACTGCTCCTTATAGTCACAGCACAGAACTTAAGCTGTTGGACTGGCATCAAAATCCATTGGCACAGAAATGGCACAGAAATGACCCAATTGGTCCTAATCCCATATTTGTGCTTCCTGATTCCACAGGAAAAGAACCCAATGTCATTATTTTCCAGGTATACATTTTGAGATTGTATCGCAATGTAACCTTCAAATACACTGAAACAAACTAAACATATTTTGGAGGAAAATCAACATATTTCTCAAATATTTCTTTTGTCCATATAGTTTAAAGTTAAAGGTGTTTATTAGCACCTAAGAGTGAAAAAGAGCACCATGTTACTCTTCAGAGCCAACACAGCCCACTCTTTTTGTGTTTATTCTTATTTTACACATTTTTCCCTTGGCTTCTGGAAGGGAAATACATACATCTATCGAGAACTTCTAACACTCTTGAGAACTGAACCTTATTATCACAAGAATGGGATAAAGTAGATAGATGCAGAGGCAGCACCTCGGGTGTCCTTCATCCAGCTGAACTTGTTAGATGGGTGATTAAGTGTATTTTCTTTTTAAAGTAACAATTTACATGCATTAGGCAGCAGGTCCACTCAGATTGTTGAGTCTTACCCAGAGTTAAGCTGGGAGTCTCAGTGCTTTGGCCTTCTTTTATTTTTTTAAACAAACCTACTGAAAGTTGACACTGGCACCCTGAAGCATTCTGAACAGCTGCTAAGAGTATGCTGATGGTAGATTACACAAGCCATCACTGAGATGTCATTCATCTCTCAGAACTGCAAACCAATCTCCTTTAAGCCTCTTCTTCAAGGAGTGTGTAAATTGCTGAGGGCTGAGCATATTTTCTCCTCGGCCTGAAAAATTATTACAATCCCTAAATTCTTCAACAACATCATTAGTTGTTGAAAAAGGGAGTTTCATCTTTTGCTTAATCTGTGGGTAAGAGGTGCACTTTCAAGGGTAACTTTTATGAATTACCAGTATCTGTCAACAAAAAAGTAAGGTCTATGATAGTCTAGAAAATATTCCTTGCAATAGTTTAAGTGCAGTAAGGAAAGTGTACATTTGTTGCATTAAGACACGAACTCCAGCTCTACATTTTTTCAAAGCAAGCATTTATTCCTTCTAATTTTTTTTCATATTGGGCAAAAGAATTCAGTATAGGTTTATTTTTCCAGAGGGAAAAAACACTGACAGTTGCAATGAAGTATTATCTAAAGTGACAGTTCATTCTTGCATCTCCTAAAATAGAACAATTTGGCTCAAAACAAAAGAGAATGAACACCAAAATGCTTTGGTAGCTCAAGGACTGTGCTCTCTCACTGACTGCATGTAAGTCCTTCTCTGAGACATACAAACTTGTATCACAAGAAATCTTTTTTCCCTTTACCCACTGCATCTTTTCTTATAATGAATTACTGACAGACGTGCAACTTACTGCATAAAATATTCCAAGATATGCAAACATGTTTGCAGCGAGCAGCCATGAACCTACAGTAGCTGCCTGAAAAGCAATTTATTGTGAACACAAACATGTTCTCTACATCTGTTACATGCAGTTGGCTACATTCCTAAAACAGTTATTCTGCTGTTCCAGAAAATTCTGAAACATGGTCTGTACAAGCTTGTGGGACAAAATGTTTTGTCAAGAATGCTGCTGATACTGTCAGTATTCTTCAAGGCAAAGGGCTACAAAAGCATTGGGAATTTTAGCTTGCAATTGCAAACAGTAGGCTTCCTCCCCTCCTTTTTTTTCCTTTTTCTTTTTTTAATTTGAGAAATGTTTTACTTACAAGCCCAAAAGAACGTATTTACACACCTGCTGCCTCTTCACTGCTTATCCAGCACAGGACATGATGTTCAGTCTTGCCTAACCCAACTTCTGCTTCCTCTTGCATGATCACCCCAGCTGGTCTGGTCACTTACCAACACCACTTTCCTGGGAGGCTCTAGGCTTGAGCCTGCAGGCATCTCACAAGAGCACAAACACAGTATGCACAGTATGGGGAACAGTATGCTTCAAAAAGGATAATGCCTGTCATACAGAAAAATGCCAGGATGGTTTGATACTCTCTACGTGTCCAAACCCAGTAATGTGAAGAGTATTCCCTAATTTGCAGATGCAGTCATTATGGGATTCTCCTTAGACTCCTGCTAGAAGCCTGTGATAATTTGTCACAAGCCATCTTCACTCTGCAGCACGTGACACAGATTCTGTAGCTACCAGCACCAGTGAGATTAGTTTTGACATGTATTAGGGTTACAAAGCGTATTAGTGTTGATGCAAAATTTGATTTTGACATAAGCCACATATTTTTCACTTTTGCTTAAAAAAGTAGCAAATTGCAAGCAGTCATTCTAGCACTCACTTTGTTAAAAATCTCAAGAAATATCAGAAAATATTCTGCTGTAAGAAAAGATTGTTTGCTGTCATGAAACAAAGAGGAAGAAAACTATTCTGTTCTCATTCTTGTGTACAAATCACTTCAGTTTTATTAGCAAACATAACAACGTAAGAAATTAATATAAAAAACTAAACATGTCATATTTTCTTTGCCATAAATTGCTACATACTCCCTAGTGACTCTGGGTGCTCAGATTATTCACTTAGTCTCTTAAGATACACTTTCAGCCAAAAAGATATTAAATAACCTTTTAAATCAGCTATTAAATCACCTTTTCCCCTAAAGCACAATACAATAAATGCACAACAGTAAAGAATAATAAATAGAAAAGTTAGTAGCAAATTCATTACTGCAAAAGAACAAAACTAGATTTCCTTTCTAAAATTATTTTAGTGACCTATCATTACAGTAGATTTGGCAGGATAATCCAGCTTGGATTTACATGTATCTGTTTCGAATGTACTCTCTGTACATGAGGAAGTCATCTTTTCCCAGGGGCAGCATGTTTCCTCTTCCAGCCTGAATGTGTGCATGGAAAATCTCTATCGATTTCCTATCAGCTCTTGGAGGCTGGACTTCATAAATATTGTCTTGAGAAAAGCAGGAGATGGGTATTCTGGAAAAAAACCAAATATGCAGACTATTTGGAACTTCAGGTAAAAATTTTCCACACAGAGAGAAGAGTATTTCTTTTCCTTGAAATATACAGAAGAGTCAATGAGAGGGCAAGTTCCCAGCAGATAATTCATTTACCTAGATTTTTATCACTACTGCAGACCTGATAAGACCCAGCTTTCCAAGTAGGGTAATTAGGTAAGTTGTCATTAATCCCATTACAGAATACCTTCTCACTTCCCTTTGCCCTGCCCTCATTTCTTCATCCTTCCTCAGATCTGCTACAGTCAGTAAGTACCCCAGCTAAAGTAGATCTGTGCCATACATTATAGCAGATAAAAGAAAGACTTCATTGAGCTACCCACTTAGTAGCAATTATAACAAGTGATTATACTCTGAGCCAACACAGAGAAAGGATTAATTAAGTAAGAAATTTTCGTCTAATTATCAGGAAACAGACAATTTATTACCAGCAACAGCACTCAGATATTTTATGAAAATATTTTTAAAATCATCTTCATACAACAAATACATTTGAATCCTAATATACACATATTTTTGGGCTCACAACTTCTCAGGTAAGAAAGCAAAGTGGCAACTTACTGTCAAAGCTCACTGTTTCATATAGCAAACATCAACCAGCCCAAATGAAATGAAGATTCAGATAATAGCATCATTGGCCATATTCTACAGGAGCCACAGTCATGACTCACTAACCATGTGCTTTTCAAGAAACAAGAAGTTATTTTTATGTGTAGAATCTCCTCTTTTAAAGATAAAAAACCAAGTAAGAACTGGAACATTTAAGCAAAGGGAAAGCCCTTCTATAAATAAAATGCCCTAATAAACTTCTAGTTGCATTATGAGCACACTCTAATGTTTGACACTGTTTCTAAATGAGGATCTTCATTAAAACTGCAAAAAACCCTTGCTCCCTCATTTTACTGCCTTTTATTTTATTAAAATATTTAACATTTTGGATGTTTCACCATGTAAGTGTTTGTTAGTTTTAAAAAATGATTGCATTGTCATGTAGCATACAGAGTGCCTAATATTCCATTACAACTGGAATATGGTATAGAAACCAAAAAGGTTTCCAGATTCAAGTAATACTTTTCAATTTAATATTTCAACTTTGCATAGCCATACATTCATTTGATTATACTTCCATTGCAATGATAGAATTACTTATACAAGTATCCTATTCAACTGAAGTCAATAAAATCACTGGTCACCCATAGAGTTTGGCTGCATATTCTAAAACTTTTGTATTTTTAAATCAACAATGTGATCATTTCCTCTCATTATCACTTCTAGTTTATTCAAGGTGAGTGTTTTCAGAACTGATTAAAAACATTAGTCTAGATGCTTTAAAAGTAGACTGCTTTTCAAAGCACCCATAGTTTCTGCAGATACTTATTTAACCAGTGTAAAGCATCCAGGCTGAGACTCTAGCAATGACATTTGACATTAGCACACTGTACTGACTTACCAATGTCACTATCTAACAACAAAAGGTGTCACTTACTCAAATGTAACTGCTCTGTGTGGTCCACTAGCAAGTGGACAATTAAGTAAAAAAGCAAAACAGAGCCATTGTTTCTAAAGACATGACATTTCTGAAGCACTAATGACTCAAAAATCCTTTCCCTAGGCACAGTGGAAGCTGGGCAGCAAAACGCATTTCATTTTGAGCATTTAATAACTAAATCTCAATTTTCCTCCTACTTGCATCAACATGATAAAAATATATTGAAAGAACCACATGTTCATGCATGCCAACTTTGATTAATAACCCTGCATTAAGCTGTAACTATTTGTAGAGAGCTTGTATTATCCAGTCATTTAATTAAAAGTCATTTCTCTAACACTATTCACGTAAAAATCTATTCTACTTAATAAGTTTGATATCTTACAATAGTCATGAAGGAGAGCATGTTATTTATGACTTGGCTATCAGGTTTCCCTAGAGACTTGGAGTTTTATGGGATCCCAGTGAAAATTACGTAGATGGGAACATAAACATTATGTCATGAAGGATAGCACCCTTGCCATGCAATTTTCAATTCTTTTCATCCCACTTGTGAGCATGCTTCTCCGTGATAGGGTTTCACCAGGAGTATCATTGTCTCTGCATTAAAAGATACAGTTAAAACCTTCAGTTACAATGAGGATGTTCCACACTTCCAAGGAAAAGTGCACGGTGATGTGGATTAGCTCTTGGACACAAAGCAGTCACCAAAAAGCCACTGCATCTGTTTCAACATTGATTAGTTCTCCTTAAGTCTCTAAAGTATATCTAAAAAGGAAACAAAACGTATTCTTTTGACTTGTTTGAATCCTTAGCAAATATCCATGAAGATGATCAGAGGGCTGGAGTACCTCTCCTATGAAGACAGGATGAGAGAGTTGAGGTTATTCAGTCTGGACAAGAGAGGGCTCCAGGGAGACCTTATAGCACTTTCCAGTACCTAAAGGGGGCTGCAAGAGAGCTGGAGAGGGACTTTTTACAACAGCATAAAGCAATGGGACATGGGGGAATGGCTTTAAACTGAAGGAAGGCAGGTTTAAGTTAGACAGTAGGAGGAAATCGTTTACTGTGAGGGCAGCGAGGTACTGGAACAAGTCACCCAGAGAAGTTGTGTTTGCCCCACTCCTGGGAGTGTTCAAGGCCAGGCTGGATGGGGCTTGGAGCAGCTTGGTCTAGTGGAAGGTGTCCCTGCCTATGGCCGGGGGTTGGAACTAGATGGTCTTTAATAGTCCTTCCAACCTAAACCATTCTGTGACCTGACCTGAGGCACAGGCACTGAAGAGAGCTTGGACCCTGATGTATGCACCAGCCACGCTCCGGTGTGAGGAGGTTCAAGCATGCCCACACTCTTCTTTTGTGCTACAGTGAATCGAAACACTCAATTCCCTTCTCAGGAGGGAATAAAATTTCTTGTACTCCTAGATAAATGTATGAAGTACATTTGAAAAGGTTTTGAGAGTATATTTTTACAACAGTATTATTTATATCATACAAAATGAATACCAGGGAATTAGGGAATTAGGAACAGGTGCACTGTGTCAGCCAACAGTAATTACACTACAGTACTTAAAGTCTCTCTTCATATACATGATAATAGATTGTGCTAAAAGTAGTCCAGCTCTATTTAGCTCTAAGTAAAATTCTATCATTTTTTCCTTCATGAATTTCTAAGAACAAAAAGAAGAATTTCAATATCCTTCCACATCCTCCACTCAACTTCAGTATTATTTTAATGCATCACTTCGGTCCTTGTCCTATTTTTTATTTCTAGTCTATACTTACAGTTTCTAAATTTAAGCCAGAACCTTCTCTTCAGTATTTATACAACTAATATTTGAATTCATAAATATCACTGCAGTCACATTATAAAAATAAGAAATATTTCTTCTATTGTAGTGGCTTCATGTATTTGGTTAAAATGGTCAAGTGTTTTAAAGTTGTGAGATGTGGGATTATTAAAAAAGATTTTCTTGAAAAGTGTTGAAAGGACAGCAACTAACCTAAGCCTAAATTATATCTCACTGCTGATAAGAAACTAAAATTTTAGACTGAGTCTTTCATTTTACTATGAAAAGAACTAGGGTTTAATTGTATTTGTATCATATATGAAGGAAGTACTGGAGAATTACATTTGTCAGGGTTTTTTTCAATTTAAAATGCATCTAACATCAAATTAGTACAAGTTAGTATGATATTTCAATTTCTTCAAGAGCTCCTTGAGAAACAAGTGCAAGCTGTGCCTCAGCTGCTGTTACTGAAAACCCTCCCTCTCTCCTTAATCTTGAGTACACTTATGTTCATTCTATTTTATCTCTAAAAGTTAGTATTCTCCAAGGAAATTCCTGATTCAGAGTAGCAATTCAAACTCAGTAAAAGAAAGCTTCCTTGTTTCAGAATCGAACAACATGCCTTTAAAGAATGGCTACATTTATAACTTCAACTGAAAGAACAATCTGTCACCATCCAAACAGTATTCAAACACCTAAAAAAGTTACAGAACAAAACCCAAAGAAAAAATTTAAGCTGTCTAGAGATATACTGTCATAAAAAAAGAAATTACCAACTCTAAGATACCCTGGTTCCTCTCTGATCTGCACAGAGGAGCATGTTTGGTAGAACTGGCAGGGAGAGATGATCACATAACTGCAAGAAGAGGAGTGACAGGAGACACAGATTTGTGTGCCCTATGACTTTTACACTTCTACTATTCAGAAACACATGGAAATTACACTTGGGAAAAGAATTAACATCTGACTACCCCAAAGCCAACACAATTCTGTGTATAGACTCTGTTTAATGTGTTCATTTTACAGCAGCTGAGCACTGGTAAAAAATGTACTCTATGTTTAAAGAGGTAAGAAAGGAATTATTATCTCCTACACTGTCTTACATGCTGGGAGATTTTGCAATTACAAAAAAGAAATTGCCTTCATTCATAGCAAAAATATTATTCTTCTTACAAAATATTTTCTTAATAAACACATCCATTTAAAATATTCAGGCTTGTTCCCTCATATTGAAAAACAGTTTTACAGTTTGCCAATCTAATTTACTACTTTAATACCCATTAGACATGTTTATTATAAAACTCCAGGTTCATTTACCTACAAATGTGGTATCATCACTTTAAATGTAGATAATACCAAGTGACTAAACACTACTATTACACAGTATTGTCTCATACACAGCATTACATCTGTTTCATGTCATTCTACTTTCTCAGCCCAACTGAGACTCACCCAGTCTCTCTCCCTATGCAGGTATAAATGCTATGCTCAAGGTTCCCTCACTTCATCAGCACAGAGGAGTGGACAAGAGGCAGTGCAGGAAACAAAGTTGAGGCTTTTGTACATCAACGGATTGCAGAAAAGCTCTTGCAGTTCTAAGCGGCCATGCTGTTGGATAAAAGACTATGTACCCCAGAGACAGAAGTAAATAAAAATCTGCCTTGCCTTGGTGAAACTTTAAGCTGCCTACCATACAGGAAGATGCCAGATGGGAAGGTAGTACTTGATCATCTAAATTCTAAGACCTGGTTCAACATTAGTATGACATTTGGATAACAGTATGTACTATTTTTTTTACACTAGTACTAAGAACATACAAATGCAACTTTGAAGATTTTTTAATGAGGAAGATGCAAGTCAACCACTCTTTCACACTGACTCTTTCAAAAGCAACCACAGCAAGAAGAAATTGTCCTTTAAACTCAGTAGATTCAGCACTTTCTGTTAATTCGTGATTGCTAAGACTTTTGAATACAAACCCCTTGATACTACAAAAACTAAAAAACAAACCAAAAAACACTCCCCAAAAGAACACAAAGAAAAACCAAATCCCCAAAAAACCCAAACCCTCAAAACCCCACCTCTTCATGCTATACATTGAATCCCCTTATGCAGTAAAGAAAATGGAAGTGTGATTCTCAAGCACTTTAACATCAAATTTACCTGATGATTTTTCATATTTAATGACAAAACCAAAATCAGGCTAAAGGGAAAAGGAAAAAGAATACTTACAAATTTATAACCTTATCCAAGGGGTGTTTTGAACAAAATTGCTGGCTGCCCTTGTCTTGTTTATGCTGACTCTGTCCCAGCTGAACAAACCTGTGAAAAGCAGTAGATCGGAGAATAAATCAAAGAAATAAAAGAACTATCCTCCAAAAACCATCAAACAAAAGAAAATGACACTAAGAAATGAGGTTTTGAGTCATCCTGTGTAAGTCACTGATCATGATGTACCTTTCTGGTGAACAAGAGAGATTTTTAAAAGTTCATAGAGGGTGCACGCATGAACTCAGAACCTCCTTTGAAAAAAGATTTGCTTATCAATTGGTGTCACCTAGTATGTCATGGGAGAGAAACAGGCCTCCCCTGAGAAACAGGCAGCCCTCTACAGTCAATTTCCTATGTCTTTTTCAAAGCAGTCAGAGGAATAGCCTATGGAAAAATCAGCAAAAGACAAAAGTCTCTCAAGTTTCAGATTTAAGTCTGTCCTCTGCTGAATTCACTCTAGTTTATTAATCAGAAACGCTGTTAGTCCCGATCACTTATTTACAAGAACAACCTTTTGGGACAATTTCCCCATCTCCAAATACTTGCTGGAAGACACTGCCAATGAAAAATACTGTCATGGCTTTTTTTCCTTGGCAATGAAGTGGAACAAAATCTTTTGAAAAGTAGTTTATCACTAATCTTAGTCACTCAGAATAGAAGGAAAAGTCAAATGGTTTCAAATGTAAATATATGTAGCCATCTTGCACTCAATTTGTTCACTCTCCAACACATCTGTGCCACTGAAAAGACAAGTAAATGTTGTGATTTACTAGTTTAATTTTCTGAGGCAGAGGGTTTTTCTTAACAGTGAGCTTCCACTTAGCTTAACAAGTCTTGTTGGTCTACTTCAGGAATATTTACTACAGTTTAACAAGCAACTATTACTACTGCAAAACCAATTGCACGAAAGAGTGTACAGAAGTCAAACAAACAACATGTTTCTAAACAACTTATTGCAGCTTTTATTTCTGCTCCATTCAGACTCTTATACTGTAGAAACAAAAGCCTCAGAGACAAGCAACATCACTTGGGATGTTAAAGGAATAAATACTTACATTTCTAAATAAGACAATTATAAGTAGAAATCAAGATAATTAAGATCTAGTGCAGGAGCTTGCTATTGAAACCAACTAAAAAAAAAACAAACACCAAAGGCAAATTAATTGCATAAGTATTTTAATTAATTGCTTCAAATTATTCAATATTATGAAAGTAACAAGACCTAAATGCACACAAGCAAGGTACGCTATGTCAGTAAGATACTATGCACAGTTGATCTGCAGCATATATCCTCAAATTATTTGAGGGACCTTCTGTCCCTTCCAACCTCCAATCTGTGCTTCCGTGATTTCTGTTTTGATGAGAATTATTTCAGCCATCAGTGAAAACGGGCTGAACAGATTCAAATTATTTTTAATTTGCATTTGCAAATAGGCTGAATATAGATCAGGTGATGTAAAGCAATTTAACCTCAAGTACTTTGAATCTGCGAGACCCTAATCCTAATAATGAAAAAACATGTAACATGTCCAGTGATGTCACGTGAAGTCAGGATCTTACATCCCCATTTCCCTTATTACAATAACAGAAAAAGGCTTGATGTGAGAACTGTAATCATACTGTGAAAGAAATTGCTGCTATTCTCAAGCGATGTACGTTTTGGAAAGTATAGATTTTACTGACATCCTTTACTACATAAATCAGCACACCAGACCAGAAATAGCACTATGTCTCGTTAGCTAAAAGAATTTGTAATTTTTTCTATTTTTAAAACCTGCATTGTTTGAAGGAAATGAAATAAATGCAAGGTTTGGTTTTTTTTCTTGAAAAGGATATGAATAGAGAGCTTCAAAGCCTCCAAGGGGTTTACAGTTTTACATTAACAATAAATTGTTAGTCCAGCCTGAAGAAATTATAAAATTGGAAGTAGTTGCAATTCTTGATGTTAACACAGAATTGTTCACCTGCACAGAGAGACTCACAGTAGATACCAGCTCACACTGGGACATTTGCTGAACCACAGCAACTACCTGCTATATCAAAGGATAGTTGCCAAATTTGCATCCATTTTCTAGTGGTTAAAATAAAAAATAAACAAAGGTAGAGGCATAGGTGAAGTTAAAAGTTTCAAAGATAATGAGAAACATCCTCCTTAACCCTATTCAAGTGTATTATCTTCAAATGACTCAGCATGTAGGAAACAGGTAGAAATGGGAATTTTAAAGAGCAAAAGAATGCCAGAGAAGTAGCTACGTTTAAAGAAAAAGTGACCAAAAAATAATTTTAAACAAAAGAGAAAATGCTTTGAGTGGATTAATGAACTAAGTCAGGATGAAACACCACAAATCACCATATGAGAAGATATGACAGTGAATTAAAATGTCCCTTAAAAATTGAAAAGGTTTCAAGTATAACAAGGCAGTTACTGCTATTACACATTAGAAAATAAAAACCAATGAAGCAAGGCCATTTCAATGCATGTCTCACAAGTATTCACTTCAATATACACACAGTGCTCTTCTGAGATGACGTGTAGATTTCTTACACCCCTTTTCTCAAACATCATTAATTCTACATTCTAAACATCATTAATTCGGCATTCTAAACAGGCGTTTGAAACATTGGTTTCCTAAGCAAATCTCATTGATTTGCACTCCCAATATTTTGCATGAGCAAGTCTCTTGGCAACAGCATTTAAGACTTTTGAAACTAAAAGGGTCTTCAATTTGGATCTAAATTTCTCCGATTCCTAGTAATTAGTTGCCATGATTCTGGCTAGTTTTCAAAGAAAAATGCTGCAGTTCAGGAAGAAACCTCCTCCACTGGGGAACTGAATAAGTAACTTTTTGGTTCAACTCTAGTTCATCTGTAACCAAAATTATTCTAGTTTACTTTTGGTTTGTGTTAAAAAAAAATCAAAATGTGCAAAATAATTTCTGATTTAAGAAATAAAGGAAAATTGGAACCCATTTCTCTTTGGCTTCAGTGTTGTTCTGTGATATTGAGGAGAGAACTTGAGAACAATAGTGTAACTACTCATTTTTTAACAAGAGGAACATGTAGCCAGTGCTCTATATGGGGTTATGGCACACAGACACAGCATTCCTGATTGCTCCTGGGGGGCAGACAGCTCATGGCCCCTGCAGGAATAGTGACAACTGTCTTCTGGAGGATAACAGTCCAAGTTACCATTGAATAAAAGAAGTTTTTATGTAATTGGAGCTGGGAGGTGACACCTTGATGCTTGCCCACCAATGCAAGTGGGAACTTGCTGGATCACCTAAGGAGCTGGATTTTGTCTTGGTCTACACTGTATCTTACTCATCTTCTGTACATATGGATTGAATTCCTAAAACCATTTATTAAGAAGTGGCAGTATGATGCTGCTCCAAATGCAGTGTGCAAGGGAACATCACCACACACACCATGCTCAGTGACACACACATGCATGTGAGCCCACACATCGCCCATATTTGCATGTCATTGTTTCATGGAATTCCAACAATGGCAAGGGCCAAGCTGACTTCTCCCTGTTCTAAACTTACACTACAAATATCTGTCACTTAGATATGCCTGCTTCTACAGTGTGAGTTGTTCTGACTGCTTTTCTCAACTCTTCTCACAGTCTATGCATTTTTACAGAATAAGCTATTTCACTAATGACTGACTTGAATTGCAGTAATTCAACACTTGAAAAATGCAAACCCCACAGATTACAAAGCTTACAATCATGAAACCATTCCTGTGAAATTTACTTATCAATGGAATATAGAATTCCTATGAATTTGCTTATAAATTTCTAGGATTATATTAAGTGACAGGTATTTCTTTTGAAGCATCTTTCATTTGATTTAAGCTCCAAATTTTGCTTCCAGAGACATCTGCATAGCTTCCACTGAAATCAGAGTTGACACACACAGCTGAAAGCAGTTTGATCTTGAAAAAAAGGTAGCATATATAGGCAAATTTCTCCAAAATTTATCATTTAAAAAAGTGTAATCAAAGGCAGCACTTTGACAAACTGCACTTAACTAGCTCAAATTATCTTTTATCGATTACCACTGGAAATTTATCTCACCTTGCATATATTGCAAGATCATCTTCTGATGGGATATCTGAAAGATTGACTCCATACACATCTTTTGTTGATTGCACTACATTCTGGAACATAAGAAAGATTCAGACTGAGAATACCATAACAACATCCACAGAAATTTTGCTCTTAAGCAAGAACTTCTTTACAAACCAAAATATAATTTCAGAAGTGCAGACAAAAACAAACAAGTTTCTCACATCCACAGCAATCTTGTCTTACACATACCTTTTAAAGAAAATAATTTATTAAAAATATTATTCAACACGTTTGCTCAACAAGTAAAGAATTCTTGAAAGATAACATCAGATAAAACAACATATTAGGAGAATAAATTATATTCATAGAACATAATGGTGTAGTTATTAAACTCTGTTCTGTGTTGAAACTTAATATAGAATAAATCATATTCGTTCAGAACATGCTCCCACATTTGCTTTCACATTTCCTGCTGTTAATTCTGCAATAATTACAAACCTCAGGTCGAACAAAACTATTTTTATTTTATACATTATGCAATCATGTCAGTCAACTATAACAAGGAACCAATGCACATGCAAGACAAGAGTTCACTAACTGTGTCTAGTGATTCAGTGCTAAACTGAGGGGGTTTTCTGACAGGACACATATGACTGTGAGTCAAATATAAAGACAGTTTTCTCTTAGTTCAAAAAGGTTCAAAGTCAAAGAACTTCAGAAATGTATGTCCTGACCAGAAGTATAACTGCATTTTTTAATAACCTCTCAGAGATGTGAACAGAGAGAAACTAGCTTTCTGGGTTCCCCAGATAATAAGGAATGGCATGAATTAGCAATGCAAATTATGACTAAAATTCAGTGCATGAAAAGGTGCTAATAAATTGAACTATATTTCTTCATATGCATTACTAAAAAGTCAGAATAGCTCACCCAATTTTAAGCCATGGAAATTCAATAATATTTCAAATCATACTTTTTGTTTACATGCATCTTTTGTTTAAACATCTCAAAAATCTAAAAAAGATATCTTAGGTCTGAGTGCTGAAGTGTGTTCAAAACAGAGGGAAAAACTGATGTGAGAAAAATTATGCAGCAGTATGAATCAAGAATAAAATTTCAACTTAGATTTTTGTTTAAAAAATCTAGGAACAATCTGATTTGCTGGAGGACAGGTACTCTTCTTCAGAGATAATGGAAAACTTTCAGATAAATGTCTTGCATAAACACAAATAAATAAATATACTTGTACTGGCTTAGAAAGAAGACACTATTGTACAGAAGGCTGAAAATCCATTATCTGAGAACACACAACCCTAGGCTAAAGACTGAATAGAATCAAAATCTGAATTGTGGCAAAAAAGGAGAAAAAGTCAGTTTAATTGTCTGTTGTCTATCAGGCTCTACATTTTATGCTAAGGTCATAAATACTCAATTTTCTTCACAAGCAATGCAGAACATGCACAATACTATAACCATTTAAATTAGCTGTGACTTTTAAAAAAAACCAACCCCCCTAGACAACATATGTATTTTCCAAATTTCTATAGTCTCCATTTGCATAACCTTTAGCTAAGACATTTTCAATGGTATCCAAAACGGATATCTACAAGAAAGAATTTGAAGAACTATTACATGACCTAATAAAATAGATACCTCCATAATTCTTTATACAACTCAATTTTTTCATTAAATTACCACCCAAGGGATTCCAACAAAATGGGAGTTATGCTAGCAGAGAAAGATTAATAGCCCACAACTGAGAATATACATTCTTTCCACATGACTGGGCAAATGCAATTTATTTCACTATTTTATTCACCGCCATTTTCTTCAACCTTAGTAGCAGTAATAGCACAGGACCTATGCAATAACATTATCATGCACATTTTTGAAGTTAGTTAATTTTTTTTTAATGCCAGACCACATAATTATGAAACAGCAATTTAAAAGTGTTCACATAAATCAGATTGAAATTTAGACAGAATGAACATTAATTTACAATTAATCAACCTAGGCAAGCGGCATCATCCAAAAGGAATTGCTTTGTAATTCCAAGAGGTGGTTCTCAGCACCTCAGGTTCATACAACATGTCTTTCAGGGGGTTTGCTCCAGATTAACTCCCACGGACTAAATGTTGATTAAGTAGGTAGATCAAGTACATTCCTGGAGAAAAGGAAGCTCCTTTGCATGCGTCAAGGCCACCTCATGATGTGTGCCAGAGCATAGTAAGGCACAATAATCAGAAGTGCACTACTGCTCTGAATTAACACACTAACATGGATGCACCTTATGCTTTATGTAAGTGCCTGACTAGCTTTCAAACACCATAGGCTTCTATCAGGAATTTTCTTTTTTTTTCAATGCTATTTTCTTTGTGTCTCACTATTACAAGACAAGAAGAATAGAAAAGGTTTACAAACAGCTGTGCTGCAGTTGTGCTAATATCTACACAAAAAAATTACACTGGAGACCTTTTTCACTAAATTTCTCAGTGCTTTACTTCTGACTGTTCTATAACGTTTTTTTAAGGAAATGTGAGTTTTAAGCCTTCTTGCCTAACACAGTAATTTCTTACCTCTGTGATTTTTGTATTGTCTCCTGCATCAGTCACCTTTACTGGAGTTGAACGTTGAGAAACAGCACCTTCATCTTCTTTATCTGTCCCAGAATCATCTTCAGAACTACTTGACACTGCTTCCTCGCTTGGGGGTGGAGGAGCACTAGCAGCTGTTTTGCGCTGCAGCACAGTTTCTTCTCTATTATTTTTGTTCCTAATAGGAAAGGCAGTGTGTATTTATGAAATCAGCATGATATTAGCAGTGAATATTCAAAATTCCTAATCTTGGTTACTATCTTTCCAGGGAAATAGGTTTTAACCTCTGGGGCAACTTCTTGCTCATCTTTTAAAATCCCCGACTGATTTCTCTTCTTCAATCTCATCTTATTCCAGAGCATTTAAAGAAAGCCCAAAGGATTATGTCAGCTTTTCTTCACCAATTCTCTGATTCTTTACTTAAATCCCTCTCCTCAACTGAATAAATAAAAAGGAATAAAAATTAATTGAGACATAACATCTTTGGTTTTGATCTTGGAAAAAGTTTCACCTTCTAATTGATAACAATATCCACTCCAATAGCTTTCTTAATCTTGGTACCAAATCTTTATGGTAATGTCACTTTTTTTCCTTTACTTTCCATACCTCTCTCCTCAATTCAGTTCTTTAATCAGCAACATTTCTTTATGCAGTATGTATTACTCACTCAAGAAATTCTAGTCAATATAAAGATGTGCCTTATTTGTAAGAAGCCTTCCAGGTACAGCCTCTCTATGCCAGTAGGCTAACATTGGATTTAACTATATGCACTCTGAAAGGTACACATTACTTTACCCATTGGAAATTATACCAGCCTTATGTCCTCTGCATCCTCTCCTATAGGCCACAGAAGGGTATTTAGTTGCAATTTCCTCTCAGATACTGTCACAAACATTCAGGGAATGCAGTTAATGAATAGACATTAATGAATGAATAGACAGTTTATTGACAAATCCCTGGAAATAGGGAAAGAACATCTCTTCCTTGCTGCAGTGACTGTCCCATATATCACTGATACTGTGTGTGACTCACTCTAAAGGAAGACAGCAGCATGCTAAGAGGCTGTGAAAAGAGCATACAGATAGATGCAAATGCTATTTGAAGATGCAGGTCTAGTGCTCTCATCAGCATCACTTGTGCCCTAGTGGAGCACATTATGACTGTTACAGATGCTGCCTCTTGAAGTCAAACTCACGCAGCCGTGCATCCCTGTACTGAATTAGCTACACTTTATATGCTCACGGAACATCTATAAACAAGTAGGAGAGTCCTTCCAAAGGTTCTGATCTGAGAGCATACCCCACTCCTGAGGACATTATTATAGCAGAAGAATCTTAGAGCCTTGAGGAAAATAACGCCACGGGTGAGTTTGAGTTTCGACTCAGCAGAACCTGACATTTCCTTGGACTGAAATTTACAGAAAGTTGTGAAGATGTAAGTGTTCTTTTCAGGGAAAATTAAGGGTTTTTTCCCTACTTTTCCAAATGAGGTGAAGGTCACAAGAAAAGCAGTCCTTTCTGCTGAGGAATGGAGCAAGTAGCCAAACACTGGTAAGAGTGTTATCCTCTTCCCACTCCCAACATGTACTCAGACAAGATCTAAGAGTCCTTGGGACCCGAGCACTTATAGACAAAAAGAGATCACCAAATCCTTCAGAAATGTCTTAGATCAAAAGATGATGACCAACGTGTAAGCCAAAGGTACCCTTTTTTGCAAGGCTGAATATGGGTGAGGTGCAAGAGTGAAGCCACCTTTTACCCTGCTACACAGTCAATGAAGGGCAAGCCTTTTAAGTGATACACAGGGAGTCCTAGAATGTGGCTTTGATGGAGCTGATTCTCTGTCCCATATCAATCCCTAAAAATCACAGCAAAGAGCTTGAATAAAAGTATCTGAGAAAATTATATAATGGTCAAGTATTTAATGGAGTATCTGGAGACAAATTAGTTAGTTCAAAATCTGACATTACACCAAAGCGGAAGAATAAAGCCTATCCTCGAAATACTCGTAAACTCACAATTCTTGGTGGTGATAAACTGTGTAACAGTTGAACAGTCTTCCTGTTTATTCCCAGGGAACATCAGTACCATGAAATGAGGTTCTACTGGTAATAAGCATAGTCTACTCTCAACATTTATTGACAATGAGACCCTCAGGATCAGTGCACATGAGACAGTCAAATGTTCTAGTGTTTAACAGAGGCAAATTTTCAGAGGAACTTATAATGTTGTGACAGCACAGTCACAACAGGTTTCCTTAATATTAGAGGTTTCCTTAATATGAGGTATCAAAGAGTGAATGAATTCAGAAAGATTCTGCATAGCCCTTGTGTGACACAGCAGATCAACACAGCAGAGGAATAAATAGAGTAACAAAGCAAGTTCACAATGCAAAAGCAGCTAAACGCATTAATTTGTCCCAGCAACTGTTGCTGGATTGTTTTATATCATTTTATCCATAAATATTTTAGTAACATTTTTTATCAAAGACTATGCTGAAATTGGCATTTATTGCTGTTTCAGAGTATGCACTATTTATGAAAAAAATATCATTTTTTTAAAGACAACAAGAACATATGCACTGCTGTCGATGCCAATAGAGAATAGAGTTGCCACTAGGATGAAGAAATGATCAAATTTTAATAACTTTGTATACTATAGATAAAATCTTCTCATGAATTTCACTTTGAGGAATATGAGAAAACAGAAATATTAAACAAGTCAGAATTAAAAATTCCTAGTATCAAATAAAAATCTCAAATTAGATGTGATTTTCAAAGTGTACAATTCTACAGTGAATTTTTTATTTCCCATGTAACACAGAATATACTACACAGACACACAGAGTTTATATCTTTTCATTACCATTTCATTACTATTAAACCAGAAGAGAATTTCTGATTTCAGACTTACCCCAACACAGATTTTCCAGTTTCATCAGGTTTACGAACAGTAAACGGACTTGGATCAATTCCCACATTCTTAGGCATAAAATCTCTGCCAGACAGAAAGGAAAAAGTCTTCATGAAAAAAGTTCAACACATAAAATTTTTAAATTTTCTGGGAGAACCACCTCTAAGATCTATCTGTGAATTAAAAAAAAAAAAATCATAAAAAGAGATATCAAGTTCTAACTTTATCATTACAAGTTGACGTATATATAACCTAGATATTTAAAAAGCTTTCAGTTCCTTTATTTAGTCCCATAAAACAACTGAAAGTACCACCACTTGCCAAAGATGCTAAAACAATGTGCTCCATTCCTGTGCTGAAGAAGCCCTCTAACTCAGGGCTTCATACATTGTTTTCAAAATGCTGCCAACATTCAAATTGGGTCACACAGCTACATGAAACATAATCTGTCTGGAAATCTTTAGCCAAACCACAATTCAGATTATGCTCAGAATATCCAACTGAGTGCTGCCAACAAAAAAATCCCAAAATATCTGGCCAGCTATGAGAACCAGATGAACTGAAGAAAACAACTGCAAAACGAGAGCAGAACAACGAGAAAACAATTGTGCTAAAAGCAGCCTCTGCAATCTGAGTCAACAGAGAAAAGTTAATCTCTCAGCCCTCAAGTGTCCAGACATTAGGCACTCCATAATGAAAAATAATTGGAAATCTAATTGCTATTTTAATGGACTTTTTTTTAAGAGTAATATTTCCATGTAGCAATGTGATTTAGTTTCAAAAACTTTGCTAAATTTGAAATTACACATATTTAACCAAATAAATCAAATGCATATTTAATTCACACCGAATTAACTTCCAGTCAAGGATTTAGAGCCACAAAACATCCCAATATACCGTGTAGAATTGGTCATTGCCAAGCAGAAGGTCTCATCAAAACTGCTCAACTCATATGGCCTAAAAAATTCATTATGGATATCAATTTCCTCTTCATATTTGTGGAATTTCTTCACTGTTAACTTGCGTCTGTTTTCAGCACATGTTACTGAGGGGAAAAAAAAACCTTTTTACTAGCAATTAGCAACTCCTGCAAAAATCTAAACAAACAGTGGCCTGGTCACCTAGTCACCAGGCAATATTTCCTACAGTCATATCCCCTCTGAGACAAGGAAATATGACATGAAGAAGAAGCATTGCACATCTTTAATAAATATGCATTATCAACCACCATAACTCAATTTCACTTCATGATGACAATTTCTAATAAAACTTGCTCCACAGTACCCCAGAGAAATAAGACACACTAGCTATCTTGTGTCATCTGCAACAGGAATAGAACCACCAGCACAGACTATAAATATATGCTAATAGACAAGAAGAAAATAAAAAAATAATGAAGTGTTCCCTGGCTCATAAACATATGAAGGTCAAGTTGTAACCACTTAGGTAGCTCTTGCAATCTGCAATCAAAAAATCATATCTAACTGGGGGGGAAAGGCAGCGGGGAAGTATTTAGAAACCATTATGGAAACACTTTTTTTTTTCAGATTTGGGATCTAAAACAGTTAAAAAGTATTTGTGACTAAAACTCCTTTTTCAAGCTACTCTGCAAGGCAAGGAGCAAATATAGGTCCTACCTTCATCAAAAGGAAGAGGCAAATTCTTTAGCACACCTGTGGTCCACCAGTAAGTATAACTGTATGGGAAAAACAGAAACACAATTGATACAGGAGATTGGATCTTGTATCCAGCCTATCCAGTTTGCACATAACATTCACCCATCCATATAGTGTCACTTCAGCAAACACTGCAGAATTGGATGGAGGATTTCAACAGGCCCCTATCCAACTACTTTGCTCTCAAACCAGGCAATTTAAACACATGAAGCTCAGTGCAGGAATGGACAGAAGAGTGGTTTTGTTCCATTTAAAAAATACATTTCAGGTGCCTACCTCTACAGCAGTGAAAATTAAAGTCTTAGTAAATATCAAAAGTATTTATGTATTTCTCTTATTCTGGTCTTTGGAGGGTGGGAGGAGTGGGGGGAAGGCATCATCTCCCACTTGTTATTCAGATCCCAAAACTTAGGAAAAAGGTATGAAGAAATGGAGGTCAATGATAATAAAATTGGATGATTGTCAAAGCAGCTGACTCCCACACAAAGAAATACACTTTGTTGTAACTGCTGTTGTAAGTCTGAGAGCTGTTGGCATAACTAACAGCAAAATTCAAGCACTGCTGGAAGCTTATTCAGGTTTTCTGTAAAACAAAAAAGGAAGTGAAGTAACATTCATAAAAAAAAAAAAAGCATGTTTTATCTTTCATTCATGTTTACACATTCTTATTATCTCTTCTCAAATACACTTTAATTTCTTCTCTAAATTATTCTGATAGTTTATTTCATTACATGGAATGAAAACACAATTGTCTTCACAGATTTTTATTTCAAATACGTGCGTATTCACAGTAATATGAGGGCTGTAATCAGAGTATCAATGTGGTTATCTCCTACTCCTGTCAATCTCCTACTCCATCTGGAGCAGACACAGTGGGTATATTCCCATGGCCAGGCACAGACTTGTTAGTGGGATTTAGGATATGGTACAGAATAGACAGGAAAACACACCTGAGTTCCAAGAACTGTGTATATCCTAGATGGTAAGGAATGAGTTTTGCCTGATGGTCCTGCCTCTTCTCAAAGTCCCCTATCAGGCCATGCTAGTAAGCTATTTTCTCCAGTGCCTTCAGAAACTATGTAGACACACCCAGTTTTGTTGTCTGCATAAATGATAAGTAACATGGCAACACAAAATCTCCTTTTCCATATTTACCATCCTTTCACATGAATCATAAATTATATACAAGTAAGATATTAACCTTATTAAATATCTTCCCCCTGATGAGGAGGCAATTAGAATATAGGCAAAGCACAGATAGTCAAAAGAAGTTTCAATGACAGGAAACATCATCTTCCTTCTCCTATATCCTTGATTTCATTATGAGTGTTATTATTTCTTTTGCCACTGTGCCCAAGGAATCTAAAAGAGGCACTATACAGACAGGCAGGAAAAAGTCACACAAAGAACTTGTCCAATTGTTTGGTAGAAACAAAAATTACTTAGAGGATGCTTTTTTCATGTATTTATTTCACCTAGTTATTATATGGAGGTGTCATTTTGTTCACATAATGAAACATCTTGATTGTATATTACTGCTCAGAAGAAATTCTGGCTAGAATGGAAGATAAAACTAATTAACAAGTAAATGAAGAGAACCAACTTTTTTTTTAATATTCCACCTCATTTGAGAACAGTGTGACAAATAAGAGACAGCTGTTCTAACAGAGTAACAGATGAAATGAAGACTAGAACATTTGCATATTTGCAATATATCAGCTGAATTAATTTTAGACATACAATAATGGTCAGAACCAGCAGTCAAGAAAATTAATATTGCATGTTTAATGTATGCCTGAAATAGCATTTGGTTCTATAGCTCATATAAGCTACCTTTAAGAGAAGCCTCAGGAGCCAATAAAAGAGGACTGAAATTTAGAAAGAGCCACATCATGTGGCAGCTGTTGCGACAGGTTAACAGAATAAGCAGCCAACAGGGACTGATTGCACTATTTAAACACTTGTAGTTTTCCCCAGACAAAAATCTAAATGCAGATATTCAGAGCTACCATTCATACTAAAGAGCTTGAAGGCTCACAGAATGAACAAAGATAAAACCAGCCAAAATCCTATGAGATTATTTAGTTGACAAGTTGAGTACCGTCCCTTTTGTTAAAATGGATTTTTTTTAACACACTGTATTCATAGTTTGCAGCCAAATCACTTCCCTCTGTAAAGCAATCAAATTACTTTAAATTTTTTATACTTTATTACTTCTGTATATTACCATGCAACTACAGTGGAATGCAAATGAAGAAAAATAGTCTTCAAAACAGGCTAGACGCAGGCTGAAAGGAAGGTAGAAAATCATGGATTTCTTGGTATGCACAGCTGCAGACTAAGTGCACTACATAGAAAAATAAATGTTATCCTCATCAAATAATCTCAAATTCAACCACTAATAAATCTGACAATCAAAAATGCACCTGTATATTGTTAGTGAGACTGTAGTAACTGTACTTCAGTAAAATAGTGAAGCATTTTACACCGAAGGAGAATTTCATATGAAATTAAACTTCTTTTTAAGTACACCAGGAAAATAACATACTAAAGCAAATCCTTTCAAACACCAACATTCAGTATTTTTTGGTAATCTCTTGAAGGTGGTTTTTTAAGCTTTTGTATAAACATAAAAAGCAGTAAGCAAGTTTTTGACAGGCTGACCTAATTATTTGATTAACAACATGCATTTTAAAAAATCTATTAGAGCAATACCAAACAAAACAAAAAACAGAACAGCAAAATACCTTTGCCTGGTCTGTAACAAACTGAGGGTGTTCTTGTGATGCAAATAAAAATCAGTGGGAAGTTCCCAGAGATGTGGCTTTCCTTCTACAGGCTTGAATACTCCCAGGAAGAGGTTGATAGAATCTTGCCTGTCAGCATCTGTTAGACAAGAGGCACACTTAACACCAGGAGCACAGCACAGCTCAAGTCCATTCACACACCGGTTCTCTCTGCTCCTCAGTGACAGTGTCTGTGTCCTATGACTGCTGCAGGGCCCTTTGGGCTTCAAGCAGCACAATGGAACTTCACTTAGAGCAGACCTTGTGCCACCCTGCATACAAATGATGAGTTCTTTGGGATTTTCTTGCGAAAACATAGTAAAACGATTAAATTTCATGAACACCTTTTAGTAATTTGGACTTGTTTCTTGTTGGTTTAAATCATCTTTAGCTTGTCATATTCTAAGCTCCACCAAATTATTACTCGATATGTATCTTATTTTTTCTCATCCGTACAACTTAATTAGTAGCAATTATCCTAAGAGCTTTGAGGTCAACAGATGAAAATATTTTCTAATAAGAGTAGATTATTTTTAGATTTGTGCATTTTTAATGATAAATAAACAGTACATGTGTGGCTAAGAGATATATTTAGGAGGTAGTGATAGCAGGCCTTTTGTAACCCTGCTCTGAATCTTACATACTGTATGACTTCAAGCAAATCACTAACATTTTCTGAGTCTGTTTAATTCAGGTATATAAAATACATAAGCATTAAAAAAACGTTTCTCAGGTCAGAAACACAAGGAAATGCTGATTCGTGAACTGGCTAGCCCTCAGATTTTTATTTGCATTTTAAAGGATATATGATGGATAGTAACAATAATAAATGCAGAAGAGCATTTCAGAATCTTGTTCTAAAGTTGTTTCCTTTTTTTCCTGCTTTCTTAGAAAACATATAGAATAAAATTATGTCTCTCAATGTGTCACATTAACAACTTAGCAGTTGCCATTTGAACAGGCAGTATTGGAGAGTGAACCTTTAAATTTCATTGAAACAAGTATTTTAGAACTCCACAGTAAAAATGCAGTAAATACAACTCTGAATACTACATTTCAACAATGTCATCTTCAAACACAAGGAATGCATAAAGCACCAAAAATACGCCTCAAACGGGATCAAATACCAAAATCATAAGTAAATTGGGGAGAATGTGCAGCACCTTTAAGAAAGTATCATTCAAAGACAGTATTGACTTCAGAAAAGGCTAATGACTGTTGTACTCTGCTACAAGTTCATTCAGATGACAAGATGGACTCATGTTAATTCTACATTTTTTCTTCTTTTTGTAACATCTTTCTTAGAACAAATTCTTTTATTAGCAGAAGACATGCCTATCGTGACTGTACTTGCAAGGGACCACAACCCCAAATGTGGATCTAGAACTTTGCTCAGCCTTCCACCCAACCATTTCAGTGCCTGGCATAAAAGTGAACAGCTCAGAGATTTGTTCCATCTTTTATGTCACAGTACAGGTGACACTGCAAGTGTGCTACCTTTGGCTCGTAAGAATTGATGATGACATACCTTATTGCCAATGCAAAAAATAAGAGACCATATCACTGAAATAAACAAGCTCTCCATTTCCCATTTAATTTGGGCAAATATGATACACAAATGACATGATTTACATTCAGAAAAGTTACTCTGAATCCTGTGCTCTCAAGATCGTTATACATAGAGAAGCAGTAATTTCAGCCAAAAAAATCAGAGATTACTGAAGCATTTCTAGCCATTGTTCAACTCACTGTTTTACAGTTCACACAGTCTCTAAATAATTGCAGTCTACTAGGAAGAAGAAAAATAAGGTACTTCCACCCCTGGCTATGCAACTTTTGTGAAAAAGAGTAATAGAGGACTGACACAATATTTATAACATAGTAGCACACAGTGTTTGCCCTTCTGACATGTCTTAGCCTGTCCTTTGATCATTCTTTCAGATCTTTTTCAAGACTTCTAAACACACTACATTTTTTTTTTTGTTATTTTGCATAAGATAAGGCTCAGCATTTTTCAAAGAGGTTTTCCCGTAGCAATGTTGCCCAGAAGAAAGTAGAACACTCGGTGTTCTACTAATGAGTGATACAAACTAGTAAAGGAGTAAGTTAATATTTTACAGCTTATTTAACTGAAAAAATAGCTTATTTACTTGGTTTTTGAATTTAATTTTGTCTTTTCTACCATAGATTTAATAGTTTGTAGCTTCTATTCACACAAAACAATTACATGCATTACAGATTGCTTTGCTTTGAGCCCTCAGAAACATCACAAGAAATACTCAACACGAAGCCTTCTACTCATGTTTAGATTTACCAGTTTCCTTATATTTGCTGAAGACATTCTGTCTAACATTTTAACTCTGTAGTACCTACTTGCTTCTCTACTGATCTACAAATGTCACTGACAGATGCAGTGCTACACGTGTGTCTTTTCTAAAGAAAGAGCTGCATGCTACAACAGAGGATAAATGAATATGTCTCCAAATCAGAGTACCTATTTGAGATGTTACTGAATTATTTGGAAATCATAGTATAGAGGAACTCTGTTGTAAAATCATAGTGTAGATTACTGAAACATCATGAGTAAGATGCTTTGTGAACAATGGCTTAAAAGAAAGCACTTAAATTTACCTGAGAAAGCATTACTATAATATCTTGAGAGTGTTTGCATAATATCTTTGGAATGCTGAGTCCATGGAGCTATCTTTCTGTACGTTTTTACTCTGTGGACAAGCTGAGAGCCTCCGTACTGCAGAGAAAGTGTGTCTCCATGATCTTCATATAATTCTTCAAACAATCTGAAGGAAAAGCAAAATCTGTCATCTATCAAACTTCTGAATAGAATTTTTAAAGAGAAAATATAATAAAGTCTTTCTGCAAATGCAGTACAGTTTCTTCTCCTTTATTCAGATACATATGTGGAAATTTTATTCAGACATAATTACTAAGAAGGTTTAGACTTTGAGATTTTCATTACTTTTTAATATAACAGAAGTGGATCACACAAACAGAGTATGCAGTTCTGTCGATGCAGAAAGAAGATTAACATGTCCTACTACTTAATGAGGAGAAAACAAACAATATATCTTCACTAACCAAGGCATGTTTAATACACTAAAAGGGACAGAACATACCAATATCTCAAGGCTACATTTTCTGTTAAGTACACCAGGAATGAAGTTAGCATAACCTTCCAGACATCTTCCTAGTAACAATAATGATGGCTCAAAGGTACAAAATGAATAAAAAGGACTTGTAAGAAAAGTGTATGGCAATCAGGTAACATTTGCTGGAGCAGGAAAATCTTGATGTAAGCAGAAGGCAAAAAGAATTGGCTAAGAGTTGACTTGAACAAGGAGAACTGGCTAAAAAGCAAAAAAGTCCTCAGGCACCAAGAAGCTCACAGTATCCAAACTGGGAGTAGTCCAAATTGCAAAAATTAAACAAGCTTCCTACCAATGACAAAAACATGACAACATTCTCAGAAAAAGAAGCTATCTTAAGGAGATGGCACTCAGTCTAAAAGATAACAGATTGAAAAGTGTTTCTCAGAAATGGAGACTATGGCCTTGCTTGAGCAAGGTAATGACAAGGATGATATTTTGCTAGAAGAGACTGGAAGTTTAGTTAAGAGGCAAAAATTCCATAACAGAACAAAACAAGCCCCAAACCCTCCCCAAAACTAAAAAGCAAACCCAACCACTAAAGCTGTGGGAACGTGTTTCACATCAGTACAGGAAGACAAAGTAACTCAGGCATCTACATGGAATACCTGTAGAAGAAAGAAGTCCTTGAGGAGTGAAAAGGAAGATAGAAACAAACAATTCAAAAAAAAAAAAAAAAAAAGGCACCAGAACAAGACAACAAAAGCATTCCCCTACGAAAGTTTCCAACAAAGGGACAGTATTGCATATGTAACCTAGCAACCATCTGACTGAAGTTCTCCTCAAAAGGATCAGGATGAAGAACGCTTATCTGAGCAGCAAATCAATTTCTATAAAAACTAAATAGTTGTCCACCCAATCCTCTGTCCAAGGTCAAGTACAATAAGATCAATTAGGAGGAAACATCTGCTAAGTAAGTTTTAAAATCAAAAGAAAACCAAGAAAACCCCCCAAACAACAGACAAAAAACCCTCCAAAGAAATAACCCAAAAGTCACATGCCTCCACACAAATTTTTCACCAATCATGACACACATATTAGAATCTCATTTGTTTCTTTGGGTTTGCTGGGTTGGTTTGGTTTTGTTTGACCAGTAGCCTCAGGAGGCTGCACAGCAACCGGTATTGGCAGCAGAAATTATTTATTCCCAGAGGTAAATGTGCAGCTCTCGGCAGCTGGGACATGGTGGATGAGAGGCACTGCTAGCACATCCAGGGAGCCACCAGCGGGTGCCCTCCCTGGCCACCAGGCAGAGGCCAGGAGCCACCACTTGGCACAGTGAACCACCATGCTGCTGGTGAGGTTGTTTCTGCAGCACATACCAGCTCCAGGCACCAGGCAAGTGCTGGAAACTAGTGGAAAAAAAGAGGAGCAGCTGAAGGTATGTCTCAAGTAAAGAGGATAGAAGTCTGACTACTTGTGTTTTCTGAATATGAGGTAGGTCTCTATGCTCTAAAACTATCACACCACTAGTTAAAATCAGCAACAAAGCCACAAGTTTCACAGTCACGACAACAGCTTAAAGGAATAAAAACACAGCACCTTAAAGACTCCTACATTAATTTCTGAAGCATATTTACAAGTTAAGTAGCTTAGCTCACCCTGACCCCCAAAGCATTTCAATACAAATGCTGCTTTTTCATAAAGGGTTTGAGGGTGCTTGTATAAGTAACATTGGCACTTGATCTGAAGGAACAATTTTGCTGAAAAGCTTTTCTTCAATAAATCAAAACCCATGAAATTTTTCCAAAGAAAAAGTAGGAAATAGCAAGGCAAGATGTACTTCTATACAAATACCAATTTGGCATTCTCCATGAAAATATGTATTTATTTCAGTTTTCACTTTCAGTCAGCATTTTGACTCAAGCAGTTGAAACAACCGTAAAAGACTGGGGTGGAGGTTTTCTTAAATTTATTTCAAAGGAAAACACTTCAAGTTTAGGCATATAAAAAGAATAAAGTCAAGCAGTTATCTTATAAGAAGACTGATTAACATACTTTTCCAGAAGATCAAACTTTCAGCATGACTGGATTTTCTCAAGATATCAAGTATGGAAGACTTTTTAAACTTGGATGAATAAAACATTAAATCATTCCAATAGAAATAACTGTACACTTCTTCTATGCGGACATAATTCTCCATGATCTCTTGACTTGAAATTAAAAATTAAAACCATGACACACTCTATTAATCTATCTTACCTTACAGCATCTGTATCAAATTGTAAATTTGGTTTATCAATCAATCCCAATGAATACAGCTGGTAGGCCAAAGCACATTTCCCCACCATAAACTGGGCTGTGTTAGTGCGATCTAAACAATCCACACAATTTGTTCGGAGAACTCCAGTCTGGAAAAGCAATCCAAATAAAAGATTTATCTTAATCAACAAATTACTACACTTATGATTATTACTTTTTTACTACTAGCTAAGTCTTATCAAATCTCAAATTATGTCTTCACAAAAATTTGAGGAAAGACATTTCTAATAAAAATTAAAACGGAATTCATTTCTAGCAAGCTATGTCAGACTGCTGTCATGCCTACTTTCAAAATATTCTTACTTTTATCATCACACCAACTGGATGTTCCTTCAACTTACAAACAGCCCCGAAGAATGGATGCGACTCACAAGATGTCTAGTCACAGATGAACTGTGATCCAAATGCTTACATGTAAGTCACTGGTGACTCTTGAATTATTAAAGATAAAATAATCACTTTCCGACTACAGGTAAATCTGTAAGTCTAACATAAAAAAAAACTAACTAGGGTTGATTTATTTTTTTTTAAACAGATCAAATTCTATTTGCTCTGCTGTTTATCTGCCCTCATTAAACATATCCCAGTGATCAGCTAGTAAAGGAATGGTTACATGTTAACTTACAAGAAGTACTAAATTATGAATGGCAAGTCAAAGTAACTAATGCTTCTTAAGAATATGCCCTGTGTTCAGAGTATATAACTATATGGTTTGCAGTTTAGTCAGTACTTTTCTGACCTTAAAGAAAGATGTGTTTCTATTTTATTTTCTTTTAGTGATGGAAACTGTAACAATGTACAGAAAATTCAGCACTGGTGAAAATGTCAGTAACTCATGTTCATGTATATGAATATGTTATCAGAGTTAAGTATGCTTATTCCTCACTTCTTCTGTATAACATTTTATGATGCAGTTTGCTCAAATGATGCTATTTTAACTTTCACTGCACTGGTAACCTTACAGACTTAACAGTAATGGAAACTAGTTTACAATGCAAGCATTTCTCAGACTAAGTCCAACAAAGATACAACTACAACACCATAAGGTTTTGGGGTACCATGCAAGAACTTTAGGCCCTAATTCCCAATTAGATTTCTAGGTAGGACAGCAATAATAATGTGTACCATAAATACTAATTTAAGAGCAGTCTGTGAGTCATTAATCAGGTATTTAAGTGAAATGGTTCACTGTTCTTTGGGAGTGCTGATCTACATGATTGTAACTAAAAAAGTATATTTTAGTACCTGCAAGCGACCAGTGGAAACAACACAACCTCCCAGTTCATTCCACCTGAAAGAGAAACAAAACAGAATGACTTTCAAATAATTAAAAAAAATAACAGAATGTATCATGTATTGATCTACTCAGTGAAAAATGGTTACTTCTGGATTTTCAGGGACTTGAGACTTCATCTGCAGCAGTCTAAGCAAATACAGTTTCTATTTTTAAAAGAAGTTTTAAATTTTTTATTTATTAATACCATAAAATCCACTGGTAAACAACAGACTCAGTAACATTTAGACGACAATTGTTTTATTAGTATGCCTCAAAAGAAGACACATAGTAATTTCCAAATTATTAAGTCTTAAAATAAGAACTAATCTAATAGACATAAAAACTCCAAACAGCTTTCTTAGGAATAAGTGCTATTCATTATGCATCAAATAAATTATAGGTACTTTTCATCTGGACGCAAGACACTGCAGTAGGAATCAGGCCGATTTACAAAAAATCCAGTCTTCTTTACCACACTTTCTGCAATCACATTCAGTCTGTCAAGGACATTGCAAAGTTTGCTGAGAAGAGAGAGAGAAAAAAAAAAAGACAGTCAAGACACATTAATACCAAAAAAAGTTTCACTAGTTGAAAAGTTTTCCATAACAAAAATTATTTAACACAGCTTTCCAACAGTAATTACATCTACAGTTTTCTTAGATTTTACAGGTAACAGAGACTGACTGTATCTGTGCAATTTTGTTTCTTTAGTAAAACATATAAACTAGAAGCAGATGCCTTAAAACAATCTAAAACTTGGCTTTTACATCACACTGATTTTCTCTACCAAACTTTCTGTTATTCAGAAAATATGGATGAGGCAGAAAAGGATGTATGATCATGCTGAATCACATTCCCTTGTTTTGTTTGCAAGGTGCTGTTTTGTTCAGTAACATTTGCTTCCATGTGTGCATTGCAGCTACAAGCACTAGTACAGAAAGGATTTTTTCCTACCTTTTAGTATATTTGGCCATATCCCAGGGTATATATATAATTGCGTACTCTGGGGGTAAGAACTGGTTGAGATATGTCACAGCAGCAACAAGTTCTTCACTGAGAATCCTTTCATGCTTTCTTTTTTCACGTTCCTTTAGCAAAAAGAAACCAAATTTAACATCACAATTTTCATTAACAAATGTATAGAACCCAAACACATGCACACATACATGTATGTATATATAATGGGAATCAAAAGTGGAAGCTGTAACAACAGCAGGCAGTTCCTCATAAATTGTACAATTAAATTAAGAGCGGAAAAGACAGAAAAATCTGAACATTCTAGGTTTTTAACAATTGATCTGTATTAGTAGTAAAAGTCACCTGTATCAACTGTGCATAATCATTGGTTGAAAAATGGAATGCTGTGAGAATAAAGAAGAACACACAGAAACAAAAGTGGCAATGTAGATGAAATGGAGAACCACAAAAGAGATGCACAAACATATGCAGAAAGGGAAACATCCCAATCAGTTCTGGAGTATAAGAGAAAAAAGGGAAATTCTCCTCCATTACTGGCAGGAGATGGGAAACAACAGCTCCCATCTCCCAGTCTTGCAGTAACTTTTAAAAATTAGAATTCTGTTGCCATTGCCTGAACATAACACATGTTTTCATGGAACCACAGACTGGTTTGGGTTAGAAGAGACCTTAACATCATCTAGTTCCAACCCCGTACCATAGGCAGGGATGCCACTCACTGCTTCAGGTTGCACAGGACACCCCTGAACCTGGCCTTGAACCAGGCACTCTATTTTAGTATGGCTTGCCTCTCACTCTATCCAAACTAAACCCTGTACTGAACCTATGCTATAAAAACTGCTTTATCTATGTCAACAGCAGTCTGAAATAAACCCAAGGAAAGCCTAATAAATTAATTACTAATTAATAAGCTTCTAGATTAGACAGATACAAGAATATATACAGCTCATCAATATTTAAGAAATCAAGTACTCAAGAGAAAAAGCCCTTAGCATTTGTGTAAAAGTAACAGATACATCCAAGAAAAAGGTCTTCAAGTTTGAGGGTTTACCCCTCCTTGCCTTTTTTTTTTAATGTTTTTAAGGTACATAAACTAATAAAGGAACATGAATTTTAGCATGTTAATATTGAGCATCTACAGAGAGGGAAAGAAAGAAATGTCAGTCACTGCATCAAAAGCCTTGTGAATAAAAGCATATAATTATTCACATGTCAAGGTCATGAGAGCCCAGACTCACACAATCACAATGGCTTTTAAAAGCTATGGATGCAAGATCTAAAGGATAATAGCAAAAACCTGAAAAGAACTATGAAAGGTTACTGTGAGAAGTCTCTAAACATGGGAAATTTTTCTTTTGAACGGTTGTAGTGGAAGTAGAGTTATGTACTATATCCTGTAGAATGGGATTTATGATGAAAATATTCCACTTACAAGCTAAAATTAGTTTTGAACATAACCAAACTTACACAGAGACTCTACAGAAAGAAGCATAGTATTAAAAATTAAACACATAGAACATAGTCAAAATATTGTACCTTCACAAGATTCAATATAATAATCGGAGAGCCAAATCTCTGAAGCATTTGGTCAAAGTGAAGAGCAGCAACATGTGCATAAGGATCTGCTTGGTCCACTGAAACAAACATATATTCAAGAGGATAATAAGTGAGCTGTAGGATTTTCCCTTAATAGTACTCTTCACAAAAGACATGTTAATTCTCTGGTAGTAATGACACACTTACATACTTTCCCCTCTTTTCATGCAAAAGCTGTTAAAAAATATTCCCTTTGCAAAATTGTAGGCAACTTCTTAAATTTTCCTGAAATGCTAATAAAGAACAATTATTCTGGCCCCATTAATCTCAACCCAGACATTTTCCACCATTTTCAATAGGTTTAATATTTTATCCACAATACTAAGACAAATGTAGCTAACCTTGTACACAAAATAAGTACAAAGAAAGCTCACATCTTCAAACAGAAACATTTCCTATTTCATTTCTGAATGTGAAATCTAAGATGGAGATTTTTTTCTTAATTTTTTTACCTTAAATTATGGCTTCCCAAAGCACAAGTGCATAGACAATTTGTTCATTTTTGCAAATTCAGTTTTCACTTATTCTGTCAGATGTTCCTTTAGGACACAGCACTAACCATAATCTATCACAAAGAATGATTTGTACACACGTGTTATGGGTGGCTTAGGCATCATAGTTGAAATATCTTGAGACCAGTACAGAGGGACAGACCCTCGAACCTGAACATAGGAAGAATAACTCCCCGCAGAAAATGACATAACTGAAGCATCATAAAGTATTTGTTCAGTTTCCACTTCATTAGCAACATCTCCCTAAACCAAACAGAAATACACATATGATGTAGACACGACATTCAAAGCTGCATGCAGTACAGAGAATTAATCATTACAAACAGAGCACAATTAAACTGTGAGACACTAAACCACAGTAGTGAGAACAACACTGAAGGTTAAATTCCCATTTGTCCCTAATGTATATTACCATATTTTTATTTTTTCCCTCAGTTTTGGGAAATAACACTCTCTCTAAGTGTAAAAAACCAAAACAAGTGCCAATTTAGAACTATTACATTTGTTATTTTAAGAACCACTTTATTATGTCAATGAAAAATGTAATGATACCTGTGATAACATTATCTAATAGCATAATTTATAGCCAAACCCTTAACAACCCTCTAAAACATTTCAGCTCTTCAGTCACTCAAGTTCAACCTTTCATATTGGGCAGGGGGAGGAGTAAATAACTTCTAAAATCATATTTGATTTACCTCACAGTTTGCTCCTCGTTTCAGAAAACGTGTTCCAGCAAATTTGCTTGATCTTCTGGCTATCAGAGTGACATATATAGGGCGACCATATATTAACAGTTCTTGAAAGAGAAGTTAAGGTTTACATGTCACATGCAATTTTTTGTTCACTTACTTTACACAAGCAAAAATAAGTTCTAACAAAGGTATATGAAACTGAAATACCTGATTTACTAAAATCACCTTAACAGTGATGAGTATCACTTCCAAAATTATCTTGCAGCTGGAAGAGAACATTTCCCTTTTCAACAACCAGTTTTAAGAACTTTGAAAAGCAAATCTACATTGCACATCACCCACTTTCAAGAACCTACAGAAGAGAAGCAGCATTTCTTTTTTATGAAATGACAATGGAGGTGAAACTGATACAAGATGCACCTAGCACTGCAAATGCTGCTTTTGTGAATACTGGGATTAAAACCTGGGATCTTAATTTTCAGATTACGTCTACTAGTCACCCTTTAATTACTTGTTTAGAAAAATAGATAGATTTGCAACTACCGAAATAACAACAATGGAAAGCCAGAGGCAAACAGGTTACAGATGCAGTGGTGACTTTTTTACAGTCTTTTCACATTTTACTAAAAACAAGCTGATAGTCACATCAGGCAACTGATTCTATCACTGTTTCCTCAGTGTAGAGGAGGGACAAGGAATAGGAAAGATGACATTTGCTCACACACTAAGCAGCTGCAGGCATAATGCTGCTGGTCAGATCCAGCTTTGATTAAGTAAGACCACAGATGAAATAATGGTATATAAAAACACATCTAGCTTTTTGTCTGGGAACTAAGCCAATGACCAACAGTCTTACAATCACAAAAAAGCAAAATTAAATTTTGCAGACACCAGTAACCTTATCTTCATAATTGTATTGGCTTCCCCAGAAATTTTAAATTAACACGATACTGTTGGTGAATAAATTAGAGTGTCTTTGTAATATACTAAATTCTTATCACATAACATAACATAACATTTCTTTGCACTGTGATATGCATTTGGACTTCTGCTCCTCCTGTTACAATGTACATAGATCCATTTAACTATTTAAAACAGTATAGAGTCAAGAAAAGAGACTTTCACATGTCCTAGTGCTCTTCACACAGCAGAGCTGATGTTCTATCATTGTCTTCAATAGAAAGACAGTAAATCCAAGAATTTCTGCAAATCTCAGTTACTAAAAAATGTTTTAGAGAAGATTGGTTGTTGGGGTAGCTGAGCCCATCCCGGGACGTTGGTGGGACAGCTCTGCTCTTTGAAACCATCCCTTGGAAAGCAAAATGGTCTCTCCCTAGGTTACCTTACCTGGATATGTTAATTCTCCTATATTCATTAACCTTAACTTGTCCCCTAACCCTATCCCTCGCTCCTTCTGTATCCCCTTGCCCCCCTCTCCTCCCCTGTGCCCCCTGCCCTCTGGCCAGTGCCCTATAACAAGGGTGTCGCAAGGCCATTCGGCCTCTTTTGCCTCTGGACACCTTCAGGAATAAAATGCTTCTGGAACTCCATGCGACTGAGCCCTCTGATAACCCTGGTAACGCTCGAGCCATCTTGCTGGGGGGAGGTGGATGCTCGCCAGAACACCGGCTGGGGTAAGGGACAGAGCTGTCTGCACAGTACCCGGTTGTACTGGCCAGAGTGTTCTTCTGGAGCCTCCAAGACACTCCTGGTATAGCAGAAGTTTCCACCCACCCCACACCTCCCTCCGGGACTGCGTTAATTAGTAAGAGAACATTTCTATGTCAGTGTCATGGTTTAAACACAGCTGAAACCAGATCAGTCAGCCATTCCGTTCTGCTTGGCTTCTCTCCCTTTCCTTAAACATCTGTTAAAAAATACAGCTGAGCCTAAAAATCCTCTCAAGTTCTTTACTATTAAACCCCATGCTTATAAAACAGAGCGTCACTGAAAATGTGGTCTACCTGTGTCAGGGCATAACTATAATTCTTATTTAGCATTATACCTAGAAAAGTAATGAAAATAAAAGCCAAGCAATAATTCTGAATTTATATGACAAAGAAAATAAAACTGAATTTATATGACAAAGAAATAATTCAATATTCAAAGTAGGTTTTTTTTAAATTGATAAACCAACATTCATTACAATAGTAGAAGGATACTTGATTGCCCACAGAATCCATGAATAATATACAGCAGCCAGTCACGATGAACAGCAGTTCTTACTGCTTCCAGAAGCTTGGCATTCCACACATACTTTTCATAAGGCTTACTGCAAATCCCAAATACACCTAGGAAGTTGTTAAAATGAAAATGCATTAGCAATTAAGAAACAAGCTCACCTGCATTGGACTGCTTTAAAATCCAGGACATTGGATCTTTGTTTTGATTTTCCCTTGACTGCTACTCAGTGTATCATTTACTTGCACCCCTGAGGTTTGCCAAACACAAATAATTTCAGGTCCATGCTGAAGTCCAGCATTTATGAGGACTTGCAGCTTTTCTATAGTTGCCAGTCACTGTTGTGACTGAGTGCCTTCATGCAGAAGTTACTGATATACTTCAGTACTGAAAAACGATCTCTGCCTAGCAGCATTAAGGGATTTGATAACAAGGGAAATTAAGTTGTGAATTCCAGTTAAGGCAAAAATGCTCTTATAGGAGGACTTTATAAGCTTCTCAATTCTGGGTCACTTCTAATTACCTACTAGGTTCTGAAAGATCATGCACATCAATCCTTTTTTGCACAATTCAACAGTTTTCCTAATTTGCACTAGCACCAAGAAACACAGGTATTGTAGACCTGCAAGTTAAAATTCTCTTTCTGATATATCTGGAATCTGAGTCTTTTTCTGTTTCAAATATCAGGACCAAGATGACAACTGTCACTGAAAGGTGGTAGAGGGAATTGAATGAATCTGAAACTTAAAAGACAAGAAAGAGGACAAGACTTCGATTACCTATATTTTTGCACACTTTTTTCAAATGAAGTTTCTGACAGGATGTATTATACTGTAGCAGTATGAATGCCAATTATAGGAGACAACTACAGAAGTCAAATGTTCTGCTGGAGGAAAAAGGAGTTCTCCTTACAGACTGCAGGTGAAAATGCAGCTGTTGAACAAACTATTGTTAACTAGATCCAACTTACTGTAAGCCCAGGGAAAACTGATGGAACCAAAATATTTTCATGAAGGAGTTTACATACTCAGCAGAAACTGGTCACAACCACTTAGTCAGCAATTTTTCCTCTTGCTTACTGCTAGCAGCATCACTTCGGTGAGAATTTATTCTTAAATGACAGGTGGTTATTTGTTACACATATTCTATGGATCTAGCACACACTGCTGATACAGCCAAGGTTAGGGCATCTTCCTTTCCCACTGTTTTTACAAAGACATAGAACTGATGTTGCCCTTGTACGCATTCCTGAGGGATCTTGCAGATAAGAGGAATTATTGCTCTCTTCATTCCTTATGGTCCTTTCTGATATTGTAGTATTTGATAACCAGTAGCTGGTATCTTGATATATATGACCATGTTACTAGTATCTTTTTCTTGGGGGGATGGGGGTTTCATTCAACAGAATAAAATTCAGTATTAAGAATTTCAGGAGAAACTTTCTCTGTGTGTGTGTGTGTCAGAGACTGAAAATAATTCATGCCTCAAACATTGATATTACAAAAGGCAACAACCAGAGATGCCTCCCTGAAGACTGGGACTTTGGACTGAAAGTCAAGCTGCTGATTAGATAAAGGGAAAGCCCTTTTGTTCAATCACCTGAAACAAACAAGGCTGGGGGAAAAGGTATGCATCTCCAAAAAGACAAAGCCACCAGCTGCGCTGAGAGAATCATGCCCGGCTGAGTTTGGGGTGGGGGGGAACACAGCTCACAGAAGCCAGGCTTACAAACTTCCCCCGCCAACCGAGTGCGGTGGGGGAGAGGAGATTTTTGGGGTGTGTGGCATAACCTCTGGCCAGAGGTACTGAACATCCATCCTCAACTATACAAACTGGCCCAGCTGTGTGAAACCCAACCCCACAGGCCAAAATCCACGGGACTTTCACGTGAGAGGCAGCTGAGACCATCAAAGACCCCCCAAGGTGCCCCCCCAGATGCCTTGCACTACAGGACCACATGTGATGCAACAGATCCAAAGTCTGTTGCAAGAGACAATGGCAAACTCCAGGGACATGCCTAGACATCACCCCCTGGCTTGAGGGTATATCAACCCAGGGCACTCTGTGCTTTCGGGGGACCTTCACCATCAAGAAGACCGGCCGGAGAGAATCATCGGGATGCCAGTGGGACCCACGGAGCGGTGATACTCTTTTATTCTGCCTCTGTCACTTCTCTGTCCCCTCAGCCTTTTCCCTTTTCCTCCCTTTCTCTTCTTTTTCTCTCTCTCTCTCTCTCTTATTTACTATCAAATAAAAGCCATGCTATTGACTGGCATATGGTCTCGTTTGCATCTTAATTCGGGCAGAAGTATTTCTAAGAACCTAATAATCAGATCATGACAGTGTGTGTGCATGTGTGATGTGTGTGTGTGCATGTACATCAAGGAAAAAGGAGAGAAAATAGTTTTTCTCCCTGGCTGCTCATCTTTACACTCTTATGAATACGTTAGATCCAAACTGAAGGCTGAAGTTTTCAACTGAAATGAGTAATTTTAATTACACTTCTTGTCAGGGGTTACTATAGCAAGGTGCCACTAACTTCATACAGTTCCTCTGTTGTCACACTGTTCACCAATATAAAACAAAAAAAAAAGTATTGCTACTTAATCAGTTATTGCTTCCCACTCTCTTTGTAACTCATTCCTGTTGGGAGACTCAGAAGTCAGTTGAGTAATCAACTGCTGAAAAATGTCAGCATGCTCAGTCATCTCCCTGAGTTGCAATGTAACTTAAAACAATGACTACACACCTCTAGAAACTGCATTGTTCAAATTGAAATGTCTGTAATTGGCGCTTTACAAAACCTTTTATTAACTCTCAACTGTTAGGAGACTACTGACCAACAACAGAAGGCGTGAATATTTCCTGAAAGGAAACTTAAATGCAACATAGCTTAAATGCATTTAGGACCAACAACATCAGTTTAATTAGCTGTATTTTCTTACCACTTGCCCCCTGTGTTGAAAGTCCTTCATCTTCAAATATATCAAAACTCTCTTGTCGGGTCTGGGTTGTTTCAGTTTTTAATGTCTCAAGTGGCATTCTCAGAACAGTAAGATTATACTGAAGGGAGTGAGACAGATCATAGCTGTAACTGAGAAGACAATTAACATTTATTAGTAACTGTAGATGCAGAGGAATTTTCTGAAAGCCCTTACTCTCCATCTGTACTTACATTTAACACAGTACTGTTCTATCCAATAGAAAAGACTTCCGAACAAGATACACAGATTCTGATTCTATAATGGCAAATCATACAAATGACTTCCAAAAGAAGCTTTACAAACACAGAAACTGTTTACAGTTTACAAAAGCTGAAAATGTGTTTATATTCTTCCTTTAACTGAAAACTAAACATGTCTTTTGAACAAGGCATATCAAGAAATTTAATTCACTATGTCCCAAGAAGCATTCCAGAAGATTTAAAATAGCTATTCCACCAGAAATATCTATATACATTGACATCCTGATTTTTCTGAGATTTAAATGCTGCTACTTTCTAACTGCTACCTGAACTAAAAACAACTAAAAAACTTGTCCACAGAAATTGTATCTGGCTCCAAATCTATGATTGCAGCACAGATGCATATTAAGACACTGACTGTTGAATAAAGAAAATGGTTTTTTTTATTAGTTCCATAATAAGTTAAAAATTTTCCATCTCATGTCTTTTTACTAACACTCTATACTAATTGCTAGGTTTTTTAAGATACTACGCTTCTTCCAAAGGAGAAACCAAATGTAAACTACACTTAAATCACAAATACTCATAGATTTCCATTATAGTCTAAGACAGTATCAATGATTACTGGTTCTCATGTAAGTTCTAGATACTCATTAAAGACCTAAAAAAATTATTTAAACACTAGACATTTAGATTTATCACTAATGATAACAAAGTGTAACCATGCATCCACCATATTTCCACAATAATGACCTGACGCATCTGTTAGGGAAAAAAGAGTCTGTAACATGCTCTCTTTGCATATAACAGAACCTTTAAACAGTATCTCAGTAAGAGACATGTTCAGGCTGTTTCTCCACTCTCCCCTTAGAACCGAATGTTTTCTTATAACTGTTTTCTAATTTTCTTCAGAATTTATATGAAAATCATGCAGTAAAATGTGTTATGCTTTCAGCCAAGAACAATTTCAATGAAGCTCATAGATTAAAAAGATTCTAAACAATAAGGTAGAATATTAGTATCATCCTATGCTCCTCCTTTTGAAAGTGAAATTCAGGCTAAATATGCAGTTAAAACACAGAGCACAATAACGTTTCATGAAAATTATTCTTTTAATCAAAAATAAAACATAAACAGTAAATTATCTGCCAGTAGGAAAGTTTTCATTTATGCTACACAGGATTTGTGCCAAAACCATACTTTTGTAGAAGTCATTCACTTTCTCATTTTTTTCTGTATAAGAAAATCTAAATATGTAGTTTATCTTAATTCTACATTTTCAGCTTGGAGAAAAGAAGTCTTTGGGAAGACCTCCCTATGGCCTTCCAGTACTTTAAGGGAGCTTATAAAAGAGGAAGAGCAACTTTTTACATAGGCAGACGGTGATTAGACAAGGGGGAATGCTTTTAAACTAAAACTGGAGAGATTTAGGAGGAAATTCTGTATTGTGAGTGTAGTAAGACACTGTTTCAAGTTGCCCCGGGAAGTTGTGGATGCCACATCCCTGGAAGTCTTCCAGACCATGTTGTATGGGGCTTTGAGCCACCTGGTCTAGAGGGAGATGTCCCTGTCCATGGCAGCATGGTTGAAACTGGATGATCTGTAAGGCCCCTTCCAGCCCAAACCATTATATGATTCATTTTATGATAAATGTGTTTATTAAAGTCATATAAGAATCTTCTCCTTCCCCTTCTATGTACAACCACGGAAACAGTACAAATTTGTCATCTCCAAGCAAAGCAGGTAAGAGGGGTGAAGTTGTATAATATTAGGTATGGGAGACAATGCATGGAAGAAAAACTCAGGTTTTATACTGCAAAAAAATCTTTCACATGCAAAAGCATGAAACACACATAAAACCTGGGTAGGTTTTATCTTCACAGATCCAGCTGTGACAAAAACCCTTCATTTTCCAAGAGGAAGCATCTTCTAGACTGCTACAACTTCTGGTAATTGCAAGAGGGATTTTTTCCAAGTCTTCAAGTCTTCTAACTACTACTGCCAGGTTTATCACCACACTTCTCCCATTTTTGTGCTTTCCCAAAAATCTCACGTAATAGTAGCTGGGACACAGAAACTTGTCTTAGGTATGGCATTTATGAAACAATAATCAAGAGAACTGTAATGCCTAGGAAGCCCTATGAAAGACACACTCCACTCCACACAGGGTGTATCTTAAATGAGGACCTATTTCTCTGCCTTTGCTCCTGACTCGAGGCAAAGCTTTATTTATGGAAAATGAGACCAATAAAGAAAAAATAACAAGACAAGCAAACTCCCTGAAATATAATACTTTTCCAAAGAGAGAACTTCTGCATAATCTGGAAATGCTGAACAGTCAGTGGAAACGGTAGTTTCAGTGTTTACTTTTTTCCATGTCATGTCCTATATTTTTTAACCTAATGGAGACTAAATTCCTGGCCGATTGGTTGAAGGAGAAAGCAGGTTCAAAATACATAGATGAAAATGGACAAGCAGTATGATCATGTGTCTTGTTTCTCCAGAATATCAACCTAAAAGTCTTGGGTATCAAAATCAAAACCTATAATCTTCTAGCAAGTGTAACTGCACATTTTTTTTAAAGGAATAGTAACTAATACCTACCTAAAATAAAAGTTGCTAGAAAGGTCCACATTTTGAAAGATTCTCAGATACCTAGCAAAACAATTCAAGTTATAGGAAAAATTATTAGTTTAATCAGACAGACCATAAAAAGTCATTCAGAGGATCAGAGAAAAGAAACTACACATAAATGTTGATTCTCGCCCTACGTTCTCCTCCTATCTTACTGTAATTGTTTTGACAGATAATTGTACTAGAACGTCAGCATATGGATTAAATAAATCAAATAGCCTTTTTAAAAAAAACCAAAACCCCAAAACTACTGTCTACTTATATACATACTCTGTTTCTTTAGGCAGATGTAAAGTTGTGGTTCTATTTTCCACATATGCACATGAAATTTTTCAGGACTTAAACAAGCAAACTCTCAAAAATACTATAAAAGAAATACAATTTTGCAGTTACTCTCAAACAAACAAGAAAAGAAATATCTAGTACAATCTGTCATAGTCTTAGCTAATTCCCAGAAGAAACCATAACACTGTCTATGAATGATAAAATGGCTCACACCATAAATATGCAGGTTAGATAACATGATCTGCTGCACACCAAGAGGTGAGACTGGGGTCTATGATCAATCCCACCTTAAAGTGGAAGCTTTTTTAATGTTTACTATTGGCTTGTTTCATTACCTGACATCAGTTTATCACAAACCATCACTTTTTGACTATTCACACTTAGTATAGACTGAAAAGCAGTTTATTGATACCAGCTGCCTGCTATTTCATAGAAGCCAAGTTACCCTACCCTGATAAAAACATAAAGGCTCAAATTTCTGTCTTCATAAAAAATCCCCCAAAAGAAAGAAGCAGTTAAACTTACCAGTGAGTTGTTTCACCACTCTTTACAACTGCAACATTCACAAGATTCTGACAGCACAGAATCATTTAATAATCTATTCACCACTTTTTGAAGGGCACGAAAGATCTCTTCAGGTGAGATTAACATCATGCAAGAGCTACTAAATAAAAAACAGTGCCCCAAACAGTACAAATCAGCATTAGCATTACTTTGCCCTTGCAAGAACAATGCTTCTATCTGATACTTCTTGGTGCAGATTTGCTAAACTTAGCTGTCACATGGAGATATGGACAATAAACTCTAAAAGACTGTGACAGTTATATTTGTTCTCCAGGTTAGAAGCCACAGATCTTGTAGCCTATTTTCCATCCAATAAGATAAAATGGCTTGAATGATATACTAATACAAAAGAATCCATGACTGAAATTTCCAGTTCCAGTTCAATATTGCTTAGAAAATATTCAAAAAGTACACACTGATTACCACCATTATTTACCTGGCCTCATCAGGATGACTGACTCTTACAGAGTCATTTGGAATGTAGATCATATTTGTATCTTCTATTTTATATATTGCATGACCTCCAATATCTGCCATTTTTCTTCTTTTTGTTATTAACACAATGTAGTAGCCTTCTAAAAACCTGACAAAACCTGTTAAAACAGCATTAAAATGCTTTTAGTTGCAGGTTTGTGTTTATTTGATAAAATGTATTTAGCAAAACAGTATCAGAATTGTTTCAAGATTTCAAAGAATTTTTGTTCTTAATGTTATATGCATAACATGCATACATATATATATATGTGTATACAAAGACAGAGTCTTAAAATTCACTCCCATTAATCAATTAAATACATAGTTTTTACTTATTTCTCCTCCCACTGTGGGTATTTTTAATACTAGGTAGCAGAATTAGGACACTGAAAATTTGGAGTGTGCTTCTGTCTACTTAACATACTTGTATTTGCTCTTTATAGAACTCTCATTGTTCAGAGTGAGGCATACTCTATTTACTTCAGATACAAAAAGGTTCATTTTCCAGAGCAAGGAAGAATCCCAGTCTCCAATCTTCTTTTCAGGTTCATGATTTTTCTGCTGAGAAAGGACCCAGAACAGCAAAAGGAGTTGTAGGTACAACACCTTTGTGGTCTCTTTGCTTAACAGCAGAGAATTGAATGCCTTGACTAAAGCAGCATCTCCCCCAAATGAGCCATTCAGAGTATCAGTGGTACTCCTTTTTTTTCCTGTTTCTTCACTCAGATATCAACACTTAACTCTGCTGAAGTGCAGAAGGCCTAGAAGGTAGAACAGGCAGTGTTTGGCTTTACTGCCTATAAAAAGATGGCTTCTGAAGCCTCCACCCTCATTCCCTGCAGGGCACAGCCATGATTCTTCATGGAGTGCCTTCTTTTGATATCTCTATTATACATGAGATATTCTATTATCTTGTTAATGTAAGATATTATATATAGGAAAAAGTGTAACAAACCTTTAAATACAACACAAATGTAGAAATTCAAATGAAAAATAGAAATACATAACCGCCCCTGAACTCAAATGTATTACTAATACAGTGTAATAGAGCAGTAATATGCCTTGCTAAGTAATAAATTACATTAATTAGCTATTGGAGGTAGCTACTTTGATAGATTGCTGAGAGCTTGAAAGTCGCTCACTACTGCACTTATCAACAAATAAATTAATTTGGGGATGGAGGTGATGATGATGGTGACATGATACAAATGGACCCTCACAACTAATATTTTTACTTGTATTTATATTCAGTTCTTTTAGCTTTGCATTACAAAGTAAAGAAGAAAGATGAGGAGAGCACACATTTCCCGCCCTGTCACTGCTGGAGGCTGCAACGTGATCAAATGAACTGCAATCTTTTTTTCCACCTTATTAGCCCCCCTTGGAAAAATGCTCTCACCTGCACAAAGACAGGAGGCCCTGCTGACAATAAGAAACAAACCTTCCATTTGGAGCAGTCAGACTATTGAATTTCAGTTGTTAAATAGCAGTCACAGTTCTTCCTATATCCTCCAGGTACTAAAATCACTTATGTGAACAGCCTCTGTCCTTTGAATTTCACCAAACATTACACCAAAATCTGATAAGGAACTGAACCTTTCTCCTTGGCCTGGCTCCTTCCCTTTAAAAGCAATTTCTACTTTTAAACACTACACAGTAAACCAGAACTCAGCCTATCAGCACCCCAATTCGGAGTGCACTGAATGTACTGCATCTGGTTAATGAAATAACTAGAGGACAGAACAAAGCTGTTCTTTACAATTTTACAAAAAATAGCCCTCTTCTTCTGACCTGAGCCAGGAAGCAGAAATAAACAAGCAGTTGCATTCCCTCAAATTACATGTTTATACGGATATGGTCTGAGTCATGTAATCTGGAAGTATATAATATGATAGAGTCTCTTACTTCTAAAAAGTCATCCAGAAATACATATACCATATCTATTAACCAATACACTTGTGCAGCTACAGAACAGAAACTCTCCTGTTATGAACAGTACACATAAACAGTCATACAATTGGGATTCAAAATTTTAATTGATTGCAACCACTTTCCAACCACATATATTAACACATATTTAGATAGTGACCACTGATGACTTGTGCAAAAAAAAAAAACCAAAACCAATGCTGCAAAGCTGTTAGATGCTCCTTTAGGTCTACCCATATTGTGAATACTCTTAAATCAGTAAGGAACACAAACACTATCTGAGGAATTTTTGAAAAGCTGGATGCATTGATAAGTTCCAAAATGCTTCACAGACAAAAGGAATGAAGAACAAAGTCTACTTAATTTGCCACTTTAGATTAGAATAGAATTTTATTATGTTTTGATTGTTATGCAAAATTCAGGAGCATCCTTTAAAGTAATTGCATTCTCCACTTTCTCTGCAGCTTTGGCTTTAGATGTCCAGGTCTGTAATAAGCCACAAAGTATTCTTGAGAGCTGTCGCCACACACATTAACATTTACTTTAGAGACATCAGCCATCAATATATTGACCTCAGTATCAGACAATAGGCAGGAAAGTAGTGTCTTTCAGATGAAGTTAGAAGCAATCAAATCCCAGAAGCAGTGCTTGAGGATTATGGACAGCTGAGCAGCATTTTAAAATTCAACCAACATACCAGTCAGTTATACTTGTTCAAACATGAAAAAGAAATCTTTAAATATGTCACTGGAAAAAGTTAACCAAAAAGACAAGTCATCATTCTGAATAGTGTATGAGAAAGAAATACAGCCTAATAAAGAATGTCAACTTTCATTTTCTTTTTAATAAGCATTCTATGAGCTCTGGAATTCAGGAGCCACGTTCCACATGATTTATAGTCTACGATCAGCTGAGTTTGCTGACATCTTCAATCAAGAGTTTGGTTATTTCCTAGATTGGTTCCTTTGTGACAAAGAAAAGACTGGTTACAGCACAACTTCCACCCCTGTACTGGCCACCTGTTTTCACAAACTACACAGAAACTTACTTATCTTTGAGCATGACAAATTTCTAAATCCTCTTTAGTTTTATAAATAAATAAAATCGGGGCGGGGCGGGGACAGAAAGATATACAGCATGACACAATAAGCCTCACCTCCTAGGAAGACAAAAGATTTTACAAAATCAATCAAAATACTTACCTACTATACCAAAAGCAGAGACAGCTCGAGATAACCCAGAAGAACCCTTCTGCCCCATCTTTGTTCTGTTTCCCAGGTCTAAACGGCCGAGAAGTTCCCTCACCTCTTGTTGTGTATAAACATGCTTTAAAATAAAAAGTCACCAAAGTTACTGCTTTGGTAGTTAAATGTTATTTCACGTCACAGAATAGCAGAATTTGCTTAATCTGTGAAATATACAATAAACCAAAGGCCTGCCCTACATTCTTTGTTTCCCATTTCAGTGCCACCACAAAGTAGCCAGTATTATTTGGAACAACTGGGAAAAAAACCCAGCAACTAAATATGGAAGCACTTACCTTATCATCAATTATAACCAAATCCTTTGGTTCAGTGCGATCTATTTTCAAAACACGGTATTTAGTTTCTGCAGGATTACTTCCAACTAGAAAATACCGCTACATAAAAGAAAACCAACAAAACAAGTCAGAATATTATACAAGATAAAGCAACCAAAGTCCAGTGCAAGACAAAACATCAGCAATGCCATTTACATATTGTCTAGACTAGATCCATTCCTACTAACATCAAATATGCAATATTCCATATGGACTGTCAACAAACTGGTTTAGACACCTGTATCTTAGGTAGGTATATTTGTATACAATCAATCTTTACAACTTAAAAGACCTCTTTCTCTCCTCTGTACAAGGAGGAAAAAAATAATTAAAATCAAAGGTTAGAACCTGTTTAGAGAAGATAAACTGTAACTTACACCAGGCACTGTCCAAACACACTCTGCCCCAGCCACTACTGTCTTCTCACTTGATTTGCAAAATTTAGCAGAAGCTTATACATGAGTTTTCAACTTTTCATGATCTAAATCTTCAGTTGCTATATTGTACTCCTTTGCTATTTCTGTCACCTAGTCTTTCCTGATCCATACTAAACACTGAAAAATTGTAGGTACTTCAGTACTACAAGTTTTCTTCTATTTTTGTTTATATTGGCTATGATAGTTTTCTCAACAATGTTCTTCCACAATACTAAAATTCTCTGGTTAACAATACTACTGTTTAAAAAAACATTACCATTATTTCACATTTAAAATAGAAAAGAATGACCACAGATAAACATATAGTATGTCCATTTTTCACATAAGGAGATCAAACTACAAATTACTTCCTACATTTAGAGGAATTAACAATAAGCACAGGTTGCAGGACTGACTTGCTAAAAGTGGCTCTCATTTTTTCTAATTCATTTAATCGGTGTGGTGCTAGCACAGCAAGGTGGAACTCATTAATAATCCTCAGCCTTGTAGGAAGGCATGGCAAATTCATGTGGATCTATGCAGTCACCTCTTAACTCTAAGAATCACATGGATTTAAGATGTAGGAAAGGAAAACAGTAATCATATTCATACAAACCTCACAATTTCATAATTTATACCAATTAGATGTTAAGAAAGATCTTCACTCTCAAAATATGGAAGGTGAAAGAACAACTTAAAGCCCTCTTCAGCTTCCTTGAATTCACAGAAACATCTAGATAGTAAGTTCTAAATAGGAAAACAAAATACTTAACTTTAAAAGCCATAAAATGAAACACCACCAACTTCTAGCTCCACCTTGTATACTGACATTACAATGCTGAGTGGTAAGTTTGGCTGTGTACTCCCAAATGACAGCAACAAGGCCCTTCAAAGTCATATGCCATCACAACACTGCCTCACTGAAGCCTTTGAGGCAGCATTTCGGCACAGGAAAGCGTTTCCTACAGGGTTTTCTTCAGCAGTGATGTGCTGGTGTGCACAGCCCAGGCTCCCCAGTCTGCCCTCCTCAGAGCAGCCTCTGCAGGAGATCCCTTAGTGCCAATATCTTGCTTCCCAGGAGGGAAATCATAAGGATAGTGCATGGCACTGAACAGTACAGCTCTTCTGTTGGTATCACCCACGAGCAGTAAGAAACATCAAAACACTTGCTTTGACCCATGCCATTACATCACCTTTCTCTTCATGCAGCAGAAGGTTCATTTGTAATACACAGGTGATAAGTTAGTATGCATTTCAAGAGTGTCATTTCTTTACTTGTAGAAAACTGTTAATTAAAGCCAAACAATTTTAAGTATTCCATAATACTGCAATACAGCTCAGTGACGTCCCACTATGTCCAGCTCGCTAAAAGAATGCAATTTCTTCCCAAAGTGGCACCTATGGTTACCAACAAATGATACTGAATAAAAATTGAACAGCACAACTCTTAAGATGGTTGTCCAAACGGCAGTTTAGACCGAAGTGCACATTTAAAATTGGAACACACATAACACATGGGGGGAGACAGAGAGAGAGAGATGGATGTAGAGTTGCAAATGTTATTGCTAAGGAAGTTCTGGATACTTCTCCATTTCCATTTCAATTAACCAATAAAACATAAAGAAGTGCTATGAGAAATGCATCACTCACATGACCTCGGCAGCTGCAATAGAGTTCTATGCACAGCTACAGGGCCAGCTTTAGGTGCTGCTGCTGCTGCTTAGAACAGCAGCAGAGTTAGATTAGATGAGGAGTAATTGTACCTGCAGACCATGGAAGCAGCCACCATAATGAATGGTACTCAACAGGCTCTCTGAAGTCATTTAAAGACTAATTTACAGCGTTTAAGCTAGAGAGCCAGACTGTGTAATGTATTAAGGAAGGTCAGTGGAGAGCAACATCAAAACTGAGCATCAATGGACTTAAAGTAAGCCAGGCAATGAGAAATCTCTATTTAGCAAATGGGAATTTTACTCACTGCATGTTAGAGGATATTCTTGTGAAAGTAATAAAGGAAACATTTAAAAAACTTTTTTAATTTGGATTAGTGTTCAAAACTAGGAATCCAAAATCAGACTTCCACTTTGGAAGTTTTCAGGACTGGCTAACAGCCCAAGAATTCCTTGAGAAACAGCATGATATGCCAACTCATATTCAACCTTCAAGATGAGAAAGAAAAACAAAGTTTATATGAAAACTAACAAAGTAAAAAAATACACAAAAAAGACACTTCAGCATTAGCTGTTTCTGCTACCTAATTTATGCATCTAATGAATAAATAAGTCTGTCTTACTAGATGACACAGAGCACAAATAAAACCATATCAGTGACATGTGCTGCAATTATATTTACCATGACATGAATACTAGGAAATTATAAAGAAAAATACCAAATGAACACAACACTAAGCATGTAACAGCAAATAAATTTCTATGGTTGTAATATAATTGTAAAATTAATCAAAGCTAAAATGTGCTGTAATGTTTACAACTCTTCTGATTAACAGAAATTGTTACAGTAAAAAAAAAAGAAAAAGCTATGGAAACCATTCTGGGAGTATTTATCCTTATTACCTCGTCCTGTTTGTTACTAAGTTGAACTGAATAAATTGAAGTATTTCCCAAGTGTCTCCAACTATTCCACTCCACAGCACAGCTAGTGCATTTAGATAAACAGGCAACCTTGACCAAAAAAGTGCTTTTTCCAGAGAACAGTACTGAAGGAGAAACTGTGCAGGCTCCCTCATCCTGCTCTGGCCAGAGCCCTCCAACCATACCTGAGGTGACCCATGCTGCTTCCAGGTTTACTCTGCCCCAGCCTTTGCTGAAATCTGTTAACAAGCACACTTTACCAACCATGGTAACGCACCAAGCAGCTATAACAGCTGGACTGAAGCTTAATTTTTTGCACAATTATCACTAAGCAACCACAAGATAGGAACAGTCATTAGTCACTTCCACCTGGCACTGAGTTTTAACAAAAGCAAACTAATTGAAAGGCTTTACACCATCTTTTATCAATCTTTTGATTCAGCCAAACAAAACAAAACAGCTTCTTCTAAAAGGCACCTAAACAAAATAAAAAAAACTTGTTACTGGCATTTGTTGTTTTTTAATGGCAGGATAATAGTTCTGAAATCAAACATTCTGCTCACTTTCTTTTCTTCTGTAAGATTACTTCTTAGAACTCCTGGTCTAAAACTATGATTTGCCTCTTTGTATAGACTAATTATCATTAAGAAATGTTAGCACAGCAAAAAACTTTTTCAATCCTCAGTTAAAAAGCTACAAACAGCTTAATCAGCAGGGGGAAAAAAGCAAAAATACACTAAAAGTTGTTTGAAAAATAGGCAATGCACTAATACAGACAGTTTTTAAATCTGCAAATAGCATAAAGAAAACATAGTCTTAGATAAAAAGCTTGCAAATGATACCTGTTGCGACCACGGATATGTCTTAAAACACAGAGCCCTGAAGCAGTGGGTTCACCTTGGCCATCTGCCAGACCCCTACCCAGCCACTCTCTCACTCCTCCTCCTCAACAAGACAGGCACAGAAAAGATGGAAAAGGGGATGGGTCAGGGTGAGAACAGAAAGATTGCCTAACATTTACCATTGCAGGCAAAACAGTATTGACTTGGAGAGAATGTATGCAATTTACTGCCAATTAAAACAGAATCATAGTATAATTAAACCTCGATGTAAGGTAGAGCAAAACTCCACTCTGCTCTTTCTTTCTGCAAAACCTACAGCAATTCTGGAAGTGTCTGTCTTTCATCTCTCATAGAAGTTGGCAGAATGACATGAAGAAAGGAAGACATGACAAGGCGCAAAGAGAGGTACCTGAAAAAGCAAAGCTGTCTGCTTCCTGTAATCTGTTGAAACTCTTCAAAAGAAGCTCCTTCAATATGAGAAATTTTAAGAACCTATGCTGCCAAGCACCACTCCCTGGGCATGTAGGTACCCATTCTGCATCCTACAAGCCACAGCATTTGGTGAATTCCTTTTGTCCCAAGGCAACCGAAGTTTTTTTGTCCCAAACAGGACTTCTCTCTTGCTGCTCCACTGAAGGGTTCCTCAAGATTCTCCCTTTAAATTCTCAGCTACATCTCTTAATTAGCTATGTATACATTTTTCTTTAGCCAAATACTTGCTTGCTCTTTAGCATCTATTCTGCTGGAATGCTTTCAGAAAAATAAGTAACTGGATGCCTTTTCAGAACTCACTTCAATAGACTAAAGAAGTCTTGCTGTCCCTTTACTCCTCCCACAACATTGCCAGCATGTATGTTACCTCACTAGACCTTCAATGGACTTATTCCTGGTTGAATTCTTATTTCTTAGATGAATATGGACTGTAAATCTATACAAAATACCATACAAAGTTTCATTCTAGAGATACTAATGTATTTTATATTAATGACCATACCACAAATAACCACTTCTCCCTTTTTCAGAGTTGTAATTCATCTGTAGCTCAACCTCCCACCTCTTCTTCAGATAAAACACCCAGATCCTCCTCCTTCACTCTGCTGCTTCTGAAACATAAACTCTCAATAAACTTTCATTGGTGTGTAATGTATTGTAAGGCACGTGAACTTTCATAGTATACCATTATACTTCAAATTATTTCTTTTATCTACTCCTGCGGGTCATCATCATTTCTTGCTTTCTTGTGCTCTGATTATCCTAATTACTTACAATACCTTAAAAGTCTAATCAGAGTTGGCCCATGTTTTGGGCTAGTAACATTAATGAAAATGCTTAAGTACATCAGTCCTAAAAACATTACTTGAAAAAAATCATCCCCACCAGATGACTCCTCATTCACTCCACTCTAATTTATCTACTAATTTCTCTACTAACTTTCTTCCTTCCATAGCAAAGTCAGAGATTTTCCTTGTGGCACTGCATCTCAATGGGGAATTTGATTTAAGTACAAAAGGACATCTAATATTTAGATTAAGATGTAGAATACAACCAGGTTAATCTGACAGCATCTAAGTCTACACTGTATTTTATGTCATTTGCCTCAATTTCCAATTACTTTCCTATATGCAGGACTTCAGAATGGATTAAGTATTCCATTTGTCATGTTCCAGTCACAGCACCACCCTTGACTTGAGCAATTTGAAAATATTTAGTCATTTTACTGTTTGTATATTTAATTTTATTTTCACCTCAACACTAATTGATCCTTTTTTCATAACCGTATTCTTGCTACTCACTTTCTCTTCACCCCTCGTTTAGTACATTCATACTCAAAGTAAATTGTTACTTTAAACAAAGCAAAATACTAATTTGGTTTTAGGGCCATAAAAAACTTAGTTTTGATAATAAAACTTTGTAATAGAAAATGCCTCTTTTTAGTCATCTTTTGTTACATTAAAATAAATACCTTTTTTTCTCATAGAGTCATTACCTTTAAATACATCAATTTGTGATCATTTATCCACAAGTCTCCCATCCAGAAAGGTGGATTCACACCAAAACCAAATCTATAAATGTATCTCTCTCCTGTTGATCTAGTGATTACATAATGACACCCAGGACAACACAGAACAAAAGAAATTAAATGTATGTTGCCAGAATTCAGGCAGACATTTGTAGGTACATCTTTCACATCAGGTGGGGTGCCACCACTTTTGAACTTTTTGTTCTGCCTGTATAGCACGTATCCTTAAAAACTTGTGGTGTTCTCATCACTGCTATTCCACCAGGTATCTGTCCTATTCATACATGCTCTCAGAGCCCACATACACCAGTAGATTAAGTTTCTCTATTTTATAACCATAGATCCAGCAGTATATCCAGACAGTTAAGACAGGAACAATGTTTTCTTGAGTTGCACAACCTCTTTCTCTTGTCCCAATTCCATCCTCTACTCAGCTACATCGCTACCACTCCTAGAATGCCAATACACAGGGAACAGGACAGTCAGCTGAAAGGAGCTGTCTAATGCTCATGAAACTGTTCCAGAGAGACCAAATTTCACAGCCACTTCTAGCTAGCAAATTATGATAGCTAATGGTTGCCCAGTAGGCTGTTCACTATTTACAACATTTTTTAAATATGTCAGGTACCCATCTATATAAATCAGTACACTTCATAATTCAGTAAAAATTCTATAGCTTTTTCTGTAAGATCATATTCTATATTGAAGTTTCTCCAATTTGACCACAGATTAACTTCAACATTAAATATGTAATCTTTGGGGTTTTTCAATATAAAAATGTTTCCATTGTTATTATTAGAATAAATTACATTTAAAATAAAGCAAATGCCCATAGTTTTCCCTGGTGAATAAAGGGCAGAAAAATCTACAGGTAATTATGCCAGTCACATTACTTAATAAGCTTGTGCAAGTCATTTGGATACTGTGGAGATGGAGACTGTAAAAGAACCTGATTAGAATACAATACTATTAATTAAGCCTCATAATATCCTGAAAGATAGGCAAGTGAAATGTCTTTATGGAGACGACACATATTGTCTCGTTCAATGTCACACTGCCTCAGGGAAATGATAATTTCCAGTGAACTAACCCACAGCTTTCAGGTGGGCTTCATCTGGGGGAAACACAAAAGTTCCATCTTCTCCTGAAGAGGAGAGGAAAATATCTTTTGTCTTTTATTAGTCATAGTGCTCAAATATCTTTAGTGCCCTCTGGTGTGCATTTCAGCGATCAATATATGCATAAAAGGAAAGATAATTGGCATTGATCTGAATAAAACCTTCAGTTCATCTTTCTGACTACTTCTAAATAAGCTTCCAACTTCCTAGGACAAGCAAGAGATAGTTAACATCTCCATGGCATTTATTGACCCAAAGCATCAGTTGAAAAGGTAGGTTTCAACAACCACCTAAATATAAACATTAATAGAAAATATAGAATTTTGCTCTCTGTTGATTCAATTGACACTGTGAATTCAGTTCTCCTCACCTCTTGCAGTCTCTCATTTGACTCCAATAACACTACCAGAGCCTATCCTCTTAGACTTAAATAATACTGTATTTTTATCTAAAAGGAAATCCAAACAAAGAAGTCCTCTGTAAACCATTTCCGCTTTTTCCACTTCTTCATCCATTTCATCTCTTCCTGCTTTAACACAGAGGAGTTTTACAGGAATAAGCTGTATGACCAGTGTAAACTGCACTGTTTCTCCCACTGCTGACAAATCATCCCTTTTTTGCACCAGAAATCTTAGGATACAGTCTCATGTTGGCCTGTATCTGACATAACTCCAAATCCCACTTGCTGGATCTAGCAAGCCTACGGCCTTAGGGAAATCAGAAGAGCAACCTGAACCAGGAGAAAGTTGTTCATTTTTATTTTTGGATGATGCTTATGCTATACCAGTGACCGTCACAGCTGGCAACTGCATGATTGTGAGATTTTATGCAAAGGAGATGGCATGAGGCATACCTCGGGGAGAAGAATTGGCAATGTTTGTCAGCAGCACAACATGACACTGAATGAGCTGTAACAGCAACTGATCAAACCAGAAGTCCAATTTTGGGCTCCCCAGTATAAGATAGACGTCGATATCCCAGAGTGATTCCAGCAGAGAGCTATGCAGATGATCCACAGGACAGAGCACATGATGCGCTGGGAGAGGCTGAGAGAACTGGGCTTAGGTTTGTTCAGCCTTCAGAAAGCTTTGGCAGCATCTTGCTGCTGTCTAAAACCAAGCAACAGAAAGGTGCAGATAAGAGAGGCAAACTCTTTCAAGTGGTCTGCAGAGGTTGTAAAATCTATATATTTGAAGGTATTCAAAACTCAGCTGCACACGGCCCTGAGCAATATGCTCTTGCTGAAGCTGCTTTGAGCAGGGGGCTAGACTTGGTGATCTCCACAAGTCCCTTCTAACAGCCCTTAGTATATGCATTTAACTCCACCAAGTCTTTTCAAATAATCATACCAAAATGATTCCTACTGAATTTTTTCTTTTGAAAAAATTACTAGTATTTGAATATCAAACCACAAAGTGCTTCAATTTGTATTTTTTAAAAGTAAGAACAAAACCTAACTCAGGGAAAAAAATCCATTTTCATCACTCACAAGAAGTGACTGAAGTAATAGCTTTGAGATGCCCTTGGTCAGCTGAGACATTTCAAATGGCATATGCTCATCCACACAACATTGCCTTTCATAGCTGATGAAAACCATCTTGCCTCCTGGAGTGATCAGGACTGCTGGATCTGCCCCTCACTGAATTCTGAACAAAGCACAGCATGGACAAACCCATCTATTTGGGCAGAGACTGTGAGCTACCACTGGCCAGATGTAAAAGACTGTGGTTCCTGAAATAACAGGATCAACTGGAGAGGCCTAGGGAATGGCAGATAGCTGACAGAACTCCAAAGAACAATACTGGCCCTGCACACAGCACATTGTCTCTCAACAACTGAGCCTTACAGCTCAGAGAGAAGCACGCCAGGTATCCACACATGCCAGTCACAAGAAGCCAGATCTCAGCTAACTGAGATGCAGCATGAGTTGTGAGCCAAGAACAACTAAACTGAGTAATATAGGACCTGATTCAGAAATTACATTTCCCCGTTGCCCTACTCACGTATAAAAAAAATTTAGCTGAAAACAGAACAAAAAATAGCCTTTACCAGCAACAACGAGAAAGATAAATAAGGTAGTCTTCAATATTCATTTAGGCATAGGTAAAAAAGTAACACTCTGGAAAGACTTTCTGGAGTGTAACCTTCATTTTTTAAATTTACTTGTACCAAGAACTCTGCATGCTTTAATGCTTCTCTGTTTCATAGGCTGCTCAGCGGGGAATTATCACAAAAGGACAAATGTACTTCTGACAGAAGCAAAGCTGGAGGTCAGATTCCTATTTATACTGAGATCATTCTTGCATTTGTGACATTTTGGGAAGTTTCCAAGGGGCTTCAGTGTATAAATTATCTTTCTGTTATCAGTACAGGTAACAGCTGACCTTGGAACTAGATCTAACTGGTGCAGTTAAGTCCATGGTACCTAACCCTATCCAAAACTACCTCAAGTGAAGAAAATCAGCATACTAAAACAAGGGAGAAACCAACAAACTATGAAACACGAAAAAACGTGATTTGGAGCTAAGGAATGGTAAACACACTGGTATTATCTCGAATTATTTACACCAAGAATTGGCTTCTGACTCAATCCGTGCTCATCACATGGCTAAAGCAGCAATTACCACTCCAACCTCCAATCCACTTTACCCATGACAAAAAAGTACTGCGCATAACACATGCCTACAGTTTCTGCAACAGGGCATAAGGAATGCTAAAAAATCTTCAAGAGCTTACTTCCAGAGGTCAGACCAAAAACTTTGGAAGTTGTTCCACTAGCCATTCAATGAGGGCTAAAGCGTGTTATAAGCTTCAAACAGGTCGGTGCAGGCAGTAACCACTTCAGCCATGCTTAATTCAAATCTTAATTCTGGACACCTTCAGCTGTCCAGTTTCAGCTCCGCCTGGCACGGGGGAGCCCTGTTCTCCCGGCTGAGTGACAGAACAAGCAGCGGCCCAACCTTCACTCCCACCCTGGCAGCACCCACACCGCAGGGCCCTGTGCTGACCTGCCTGACAGAGGCCATTCCTTCGCTCAAGTCACGAGGCAAAGGCACAGAGAAAACAAGAACTTTAAAAACTTTTT
>VZTJ01005904.1:347171-437805 GCA_013397795.1 Orthonyx spaldingii
ACGCGCGGCCCCTCGGCAACGGCGGCTCCGGGGCGGGCGGGGCGGCGGCAGCGCCACAGCCGCGTCCGCTGCTCCCGCCGGGAACCGCTCCCCGCGCCGTGAGCTCGGTCAGCACCAGGAACAGCTCCGCAGCCCCGCCCACGCCCCGCCGGCCCTCCCCGTGTGGGGAGGGGCAACGGCCGCACCCTCCCTGCGGGGGCGGGGCTCGGCCGTTGCCCGGGCTGCGGAGGCGCGCAGGGCGGTGGCGGCAGCGGGGGCGCGCACCACGGGTCGCCGGCGGAGAGGGGAGCTCCCACCGGGACATGGTCCTGGGTGTGTGTGTGTGTGGAGGGATGTGTGTGTGCCTGGTTTAATTCTTTGCTTTGGCTGTGGTGGTTTTGGTGAATTAGGAAATCGGCCCTTGTGAAGGTGTGGGAAGGAGTGAGACTGCTGGGAACGGCAGGTGAAGCTCAGCCGGTGAGTTTTCTGCCGAAGCAATGGGGAGTTTGTTCGCATGTGGAGGCTTNTCCAATCATGTCAAGGCAACCTTAGTTTTGCTTTTTTCTTTTTTTTTTTTTTTTAATTAAAATGCTTATTGCGAAAATGCCTGAACATTTGGGTTTGATGTTTCAAGACAAACATTTTCAGATTCTCATCCTAAAGTAGATTTTTTTAGTTGAAGTTTTTAATTTAATTTAAAATTGACTGGAAGTTGTCCTCTCAAATTTGCCCTAAACTACCACAGTGGGGCTGTACTGGGTTGGATGGTTGCGGGTGGGTTTTGTTGGGGCTGTGAGACTGAAGCGGCCCTCTAAAGACAGTGAGGTTTTGTTTTGCCTTTTCCAAACAAACTTCAGCGAGCTCCTCACCTTTCGGCCTCCATTTTGTTTGAAAGGTTCACGCAAATTTTCCTCCAACTTACATTAACTAGAGATTTGTTTAGGTTTTAATTTGTTACACAGCACTGGACTTGCCACCATCTGCATTCCTGGAAGGGCTGGGATTTGTGAGAGGATGATGGAAGAGATCATGAACTGTGATTTAATTCTGCAAAGCCTTATTTGTGTACCTGCCTGTGTGGACACAGAGAGTAGTTCCATTCACCATGACGGGGCCCTTCTATGTCTGAAGCACAAAAAAAAAGGTCTTGGCAGGCCCATGATCCATTTCAGGGACCAGAGAAAAGTTACAATTTTGTGGTAGTTGGAGCAGGAAGGAAAAATCAACAAAACAACTAAGAAAGAGCAACAAACAATATGAGAGTCATGAAGAAGTCATATCAACAGCTGGTGATCAGGGGTTGTTCCAACAATCCTTTGTTTCTCAGAAGTGGGTTTTCTCTCTTTGGGTGCATGGGTGCATTGTGTATGTTCTCTAAATGCTTTTTCTTCTTATAGAAGCTTTCTTTTTTACAAATCTATTCTCGTAATTCAATTCCATTTTAAGGTCATTTTACGCACATGTAACTTCTGTACTTTATAACAAACTCTTTTTTCTCTTTTTTTCCTTCTAGTCTTAGAAAACACATGGCTTCGCAAGAGGAAAAACAAGCTCAGCCCTTTACAGATATATTTGATGAAGATGAAGCTGAAAGATCCTTTCTGTTGTCCAAGCCCACTTGCTTAATTGTCTTTGGAAAGCCAGTAAGATGTCTGATAGAAGTTTTTTCTTCAGATATTCTGCTAATAATTTTACTTTTCCTTTCAAAACATTAGTTTAACAGTGCTACCAAAAGGATCAAATACCTACTTTTTTGCCTTTGCCACTCTTCAAATCCTGCAGATGATGGTAAAAATTCTGGTGTCATTTAATGAGACCAATTTTTACCTTGAGTGACCAGTCAATTGTAATTAAAAATGTTATTACTGTGCTTAAAAGTTACATGTTGCTCAAAACGTTTCTTCTCTTTTGACATTGACAACTGGATTGTTTTCATTTTTGTGCTGATTTAGCCCCAGCCAGCAACCAAACCCCATGCAGCCTCTTGCTCACTCACCCTGGTGGGGTGGGACAGAGAATCAGAAGGATAAAAGTGATAAAATGCGTGGGTTGACAAAAGCCATGCACACGAGCAAAGCAAAACAAGGAATTCATGCACCGCTTCCCATGGGCAGACAGGTGTTCAGCCATCCCCAGAAAAGCAGGGCTCCATCATGTTTAGTGGTGACTTGGGAAGACAAACACCATCGCTCCAAAAGTACCTCCCTTTCCTTCTTCTTCCCCAGCTTTATATGCTGAGCATGATGCCATGTGCTCTGGAATATCCTTGCGTGTCAGTCAGGGTCAGCTGTCCCAGTTGTGTTCCCTCCCAACTTCCCATCCACCTTCACTCTCCTCACCAGCGTGGCAGGATGGAAAGCAGGAAAGGCCTTGGCTCTGTGTAAACCCTGCTCAACAGTAACAGAAATATCTCTATATTATCCACACTTTTTTTCCCAGCACAAATCCTAAACACAGCTCCACACTTGCTACTGTGAAGAAAATTAACTCTACCCCAGCCAAAACCAGAACAATGCTATTAAAACACTTTAGTTTTTAATAAACTTGACAGATTAAAGACATAAATTTGTGTAAAAGAACCTTCAGATTTATGTACAGACTTACAAACATCTCAACGAGATATTACAGATCTTAGTATTAATATTAAAACTTTGTCAAAATTCTATCCTATGTATTTGGAAACATTCAAAATCCACCAAGGTTGGTTATCCTGATAAAAGGATCTGTACTACATTTTAGCTATAATTCAAGGTCTCTCTTTTTCTCAAATAATTTGTGGCCTCAAGTTAGAAAAAATTGATGTTTTGTAATCCTAAACTTTTCAGATTTCTCTTTTTTCCCCAAATGTGGATTTGCCTTAGTGCCTCAGTTTGCTGAAGGGAGTTCTATTTTTTGTACAAGTTTGCCTTATAACATCTCTTATGGTTATATGCACTTGTAAGAGTGCACTCAGCTCAGTAGAAAATGATAGTAAACTAACTCATCTAGTCTTAAACGAACATCATATTTTTACCTTGTATGGAAAAAGTAACTTTACATTTTATAGACCAAACCACCATAAAATGCTCATTGAAAGACAATACAAAAAGATTCTCCTATTCTCAACCATTGCCTTCAGTAGATGCTTGACATTAATATAACAAAGGGTTGAAATTGTGCAGATCTTAACAGGGAAGCAGAGAATTAAATAGTTTATTTTTGTGATAATATCTTTTGTATATATATGACTGATGTGCAGAGTGCCTATCCTATTTAAGATATATCTTTTAAATGAAAAACATAGTGCCATTAAAGCAAAGCCCAATACATATATTCTCATCACACCTCTAAAATGTAAGGTTTGAGTAGGCTGGAGTGTTTGCTGATACACTCTTAACTGGGAATGTAATTTATTTCTGGGGTTTTGCTATTTTTTATCACAAAATTTATCAAGGACAAACAAACTGTCAAATCAGGTCTTCTTATATCCCCTTCTAAAAAAAGGGCACCATCCTAAGGGTGGAAGATGGTGAATTTTGCAAAATCCTATTCAGATAATCACTCTTAGAGGCTTCATAAGTCTCATTTATATTGGTTCCTCTGAATTCATATAAATGATAACGATTTTGTCAGTATCAAACCAGATTTGTGGACTAACAAGGGCAGTTTTTAAGCATTTGTTGTTTTAGTCAAAAAATATCCCTGTGTATCCTACTCAGGCAGGGTTGAGCAGGTTTGCATCATAATTTGATTAGAGGCTGAAGATAATAAATTTTAGTCCTAAGGAGTTTCTCATAGGAATTTGTGGTCGAGTCATAGCTGAATTTTAGATAGAGTTACTCAGAAACAAACTCAGTATAATTACTTCGGAGATAATTAGCTACAAAGGGCAGTAGCAGTATATTAGCAATGCTAGGCAATATAAAGTAGAGGATAGTATTTTAAAGTGTTTTGTGTGTGCACAAACTCAGAGGCCCTAATCCCAGTGGTAGATTTTCATTGTTTTTATCATGTGCAAATATGTTCTTCACTGTGTTATATGTTTGGTTTTGTTCTGTCTGTTTTTCTTTTAAAAGTGTATTTTTCATTTTAAGGGTTCTGGAAAGAAAACATTAGCTAGAAAACTGGCACAGAGGTGGAAATGCATTTTCATAGAAGGTAAACAAACACTATATTTGGAACATTGCTTTGGCTTCACAATAGCTTCTGGTTTAGAATACCCTCACTGTTCCCTGTAATTCAAGGGGCATGTTTCTGATGGCTGAAAAGACTTCTGATAAGGACCAAGTAACCATTTTACCAGAAATGAAATTGCTGATAGTGGCCTTTTAGTTATTGAAAGGCTTAGAAAAATCACTGTGGGTGTTTTTCATCATAATCAAATTTTATTATCCTGTAAGGGGATTCATGTGACCCTTCTTGTTCACCTGGAGGCAACTCATTCAACTCCAGAGAGCACAGACATTTTCCAGTGCAGACCATGAAAAATAGGAAGGTCTTTCCTTTCTGTTTGTACAGTGTCCAATATAAGGGGATGTAGTCCAGGAAATAGTTATTTATTAAATGGAGTGTCTTTAACTTCTTTTGAAGATTTGGAATTGTAACATGGTAAAAATTCACTTTTAATAAAGTGCTTTTTTGACTTAGGTATCCATAGAATTTTTAATTCACGGTATTGTATAACCAAAAAAAGCCCAACAAAACAAACAAAAAAACCCTGCTCCAAAACATAGATCAGACCAAAATCAGAAGAGACCTTAGAAATGTACTTAATAACATGTACAATCCACTCTGTTTGAATGTATTCAAACCAGTACTGACAACTGTTCATCAAATTTGTTTTAAAAAATTTCTAGGCAATCTATCTCTGTAACACAGTCTTTGCCGTTAGAAAGTTTTTCTTAGAGATTGATCTAAATCTCAGTTACTGCATTTTTAAGCCTTATTTCTAGTAGATTTGGGAAATTATTCTTTTCTTATTTTGTTCATGTTATTTCTTTTAATCTTCTTTTAGCTAGTGAACCCACAGATGTGTGTACACACTCATTGTTTCAACTTATGCTATAAATTTTTTCAATTTCTACATAAAAAAAGAAAGAAACAAAGAAATTCAACATACATAAATATGAATAATTGAGTTCAGAAAGGACCTCCAGAGGTGACTGAGTCCAACATTCCTCTCAAAGAAGGGTCAGCTAGAGAGGGCTGCTCAATTGAGTCTGGAATATCTCCAAGGACGGAGACTCCACCTCCTCCCCGAGAAACACTTTGCAATGTTTGACTTCCTTCTTGATGAAAAATTGCTTTCTAGTTACCCCATTTGAATTTCTCATGTTCCTATTCATGCCTGTTGCCTCCTCTCCTAACTGCACTTCTGTGATCACCGTGGTTCTGTCCTTGTGACCTCCCAATAAGTAGTTTTAGATAGCAGTAAGAGCTGTCTGGTTTTCTCCAGGCTGAACAAGACCAGTTCTTTTGGCCTTTCCTAGACTGTTCAACTCTTCTGATGGTTTTGGTGTCCTCCACTGAACTTGCTCCTGTGTATCAATATCTGTCCTGTGCTGTGTTAAAAATAAACCAAGACAGAAAATTATTGAATAGGAAAGGTGTTTTGCAATCCTTTTAATGACATAATACTTTTTATTCATTTATCCAATAAATAGGTCAATACTCATGAGTAAAACAGGGCCAGGGTGCACACAGATTGCTGATTTTCAGTTGTCTGTATTGTTTATTAATACATTGCCTGTCTCAGTTTTGGCCCATGGCAAATACTGTTCTCCCAAACACCTATCCATAGTATGAAAGGTAGGGTGTGCAGGAGTCATCATTCCTAGCAGGAACAGCTGGAAAACAGCCACTCTGGTTTGAGAAGAAAGATTATGGCTGTATAGGCATGACTCACCTGGCTTCAGGACCTTTGCCTGGCCTGGTTTATGAGTAATATATATGTACCCTTAAGAATAATTCTTGAAAAATTTTGTTAAATGTCTGATTATTTCAGACATTTGATTCAGAAGTGTGAAAGACTTCCAGGGTCATTCTAATATGATATCACTGTTCACAGAGACACAGGGCAGTCTTAGAATTTGATAGATGTCACTTTTCTTAAAGCAGATGATTTCGTGTGTCTAAACAGTTCTTCTAAATCTTACTTTTTGAATTAAAAAAGTGATTGACCATAAATACCCATCTCTGGATTATAAGACAGTAACGCTGATTTAATTTAAATCAGTAATTCAAATAATCCTGCAAAACTGCTGCTGTGCAGTATATACTGGGTTATATTGTAGAGAGAAACACCTACCCAGACCTTGCCATAAGGCACTGAGTTCTGGATGGGCAGAATATAATAATGGCCTTAAATATAATGGCTGTTCATTCAAAAATAATCTGGTTGCTTGGAGCACACATGCATTCTGTGTGTGTATGTGTATGTACGTATGTATCATGCATCTGTTTAGAAAGTATTTTGTATTAATTATTTTAATTTTCTTATATTTGATATACTTCCTTAGCTTCAGAAGTAATTCAAGCAAATATTCAACAAGGAACAGAATATGGACTTAAGGTAAAGGTCTAATCTTCTAGTAAGTTTTGTCACATTCTTAACGAACACATACTATATAAGAATATGTTTTGCATTTTATCCTAGTGTCAAGAATTGCTTTGTCAAGGTCAAAGTGTTCCTGAGGAACTGGTGACAGAAATGATTCTGCAAAAGATTGAGTCACCAGAAGTTGCTCATTTTGGTAAGTATATTTATAGCCTAAACTTCTCAGAATGTGCTGCCTATAATTTTACATCCATTTTACATCCTTTGGTGCTCAAATATAATTTTAGCTTTTTCCTCATGCACTTCAGGTTGTGAACTATCAAAAAACTGAAAGTGTGTTTAGGGTTTAATTTACCAATACGGGAGATCAGAAGGTGTCATACCAGTCCTATGTTGTGTTAATTTTGAGAAAATAATTTTCTCAAAATTTTAAGTGTTGATATGACTCTTACTCGACAATATTATCTGTTTAGAAGAATTTTAGAATTTTAAATACAGATATTTTATTTTTCAATACTTCTATAACAACAACATAACAAAAACCCATCAGCAAAAACATTTTAAACATTTTAAATAATGAGAAAGAAGGAAAACAGATTATTGAAAATGTAAAGTATTATGACTTTTTTTTTCTCTTACAGCATTGTTTATTCCCTTTGCATTTTGTGACAGAGTAAGATGGATGAGAATAGTAATGATAATGGCTAAAATTCTTCTATTTGAGGAGAGATTATATTAATTAAGGTTGTCAAGACAAGTGCTGCAGATCTTGGTAGTATCTGAACCTGCTTCCCTGACGAGAAAACAAATATACTGCTAAGAGGAAAGGAAGTAAAATGGAAATGTAGTTTCTTTTTCTTGTTTTGGCTTTTATTTGGAATTTCCATTATAGGAGAGAGACAGGTGTAGTGCGAAGTAAATGTTAGTTTCTACTGCTCCTAAAACTAGCCTGCTTTTTAAGCTTTCAGTTGCAATGGGTTTTATTCCTTCTCTGGTACAAGACTCAACAGTTTTGCAAAATAGAAAGCCTTACCTGGTGAAACCAGGCTTTTAAAACAGTATAAAAAAGACAGAGAAATAGAGAAGAAATAAAAGAAAAGGAACACAAAAAACTGCTGGAAGAGGTAGCAGCAGAAAGGCCAATCTCTTAATCCATATGTTAGGACTTTGGTAAAGGCATGAAGAGGCTTCTGTGTTATTGGAGTTCCCCTCCTTGAGTCAGTCTGAACATGTGTGTCACAGAGGAGCACAGAGGTCCTGGAGACTGGAAACGCGACTGTAAAGTTGAGTGAAGTTTGGTTCTTGTAGCCAAGACACTTTCTGCATTACAGATGCCCCAAAGCAGCAAGGAATAGAATAACCAACATCCTCACTATTTTTCCTACCAGCTAGAACTGACCTCCAAACTCAATTTTTCTTAAGTATTTTCTAGTTCTAATAACTTTTTGGTTATCAACTACTATCTTAACAGAATCCTTGGGAAGCTTAAATAGGTTTTCAGCAGGAACTAATTAGTCAATTAGCTGTAAATTATTCATTAAAGATTTTAGAAACTGTATTATGAAAGGTTGGGTTTTTTACTTTTAGTGTTTGTAAAATAGAAGTTTGTAAATAGTATACACAATAGGTGTGTCTCAAAAGCTTCTTGATAATCCCCTGGTTAGTTTTTGATCTAGTTTTGATAGTTGCCTTAGGTATACTTCATGATTTTTAGTCTCCCCACATGATTGATTTGGGGGCAAACACTCTCTCAGAGAGTGGTTTCCCATGTTACACTCCCATTCCTCTCACATCAGCTGTTGTTGTTGATAAGCAGAGGCTGTTCACACTCTTCACACCTCACTACCAGTTAGAATTCTCTAAAGGTATCACCAATGTAGAATCCAGGATTTTAATTTCCTAGAGGAATGACTATCTATTATAGCATATGTATTATGCTCTCCCTTGCTTATCCTCTTCTTCTCTTGCATCTATGGATAGTAGCTTTCCAAAGAAGTAGGAGTCTTCACTCCTAACACCTCTTGCAAAGACTGCTGCTATGTTTTTGTGCTGCACAGACTTGCATTTAAATGTTAACACAAAATATTCTAAGCACGCACCATTTCTCTAAGGGAATCTTCTCATTATTTGGCTAGAAACATCCACCTGCTTTTTGTTTAGTCTCTCCTTCTGGCCTCATGAATACTGATTTTGTTGCTATTCAGTAGTTCTTACTGCATGCATGGAGCCATCAGTAGTTACGGTATCCTCCTAGGAGCTTGAAGCCACAAGTTCATCCATGGGGCTGAGCACTGTAATACAAGGAAAAAGAGATTATTACCATTCTGTTTGTTCTGTCTAGCCAATGTCTGTTTGCCAAACAGGGCTCAGCACTGGGAGTCCGGAGTGAACAGATGCTTCCCAAATTATCCATGTGCATACGGTGTGCACAGTGCCTCATTTTGGGAGGCAGGAGAGTGGTTCAGACTCCCTTCATTATTCATAGAAGCCAAAACATTTAAAGGTTGTATGAAAAGCCTAGACTCCCAGTTTAAATGCTTTAAATCATAGAGTGGCTACTTTTTGCAGTGCCTTTTATAAAGTCTTTTATAAATGGCAAAAATGGTGACAGAAAGCTTGTTACTTTTTAGGCACTACAATGTCTGAGCTAGGCACATAAAGCAGGTGGTCTAGGTATGATCTTTAATGTCTACATGTTTTTAATTGAGTTAACAAATGTTGAGAGTACTCTATAAAGCTGAAAAGAACACAATTTTTTGTCTGTATTTCATCCGAAGCAGACATGGGTGCACAGTTTTTTTAGCAGTACTGTATCATGTACATGGTTTAAAATTGTACCACTACATGTGTTGTTTAAAGGAGATGAGTATTAGCTCTATAATTGACAAACCCTCTAAAAATATGTTCAATAAAATGTATTTGGCAGGTTATGTTCTCACTGGATTTCCTTCTCTCTCAAAGAAATACATGACTATTCCACAGCAAATAGAGAAAATAATGACTCTAAAATTAAAACCAGATGTCCTGATTAACATTAAGGTAATGTCATCTTCAGTAACTTCCTAGTATTTTTCCTAATTATTAGTAGACTCATATGCTATGTATGCAAAATATAATATTTTCCTCTGTATACTTGAGTATAGAATTTATTGAGGAATGATAATTTCTTCTCTTTTATATTGGAATAGAATTTCACTATTTTGTTCCATTATAAGCATTGCTCTGGTAAAATAATGAACCTGTCCTAAAACTTCAGCAACAGTTACAGTTTTTGCACCTCTACCACTTAGAAGACACAGGTTTTCAAGAAAAGGAAACTTTGAATTACATTATTATTATGGGATTTTGGACACATGTACATCTGCCACTTGTGTAATGCAGGAAGAAACTTCTCACATATGGAAGTTAGAAAGCAAATAGTCTTATTTTTCAGTCGCTAATTGTGAAACTGTTTCTTTATTAATTCATCTTGTTTACAAATCTCAATGTCTTCATGAGCAGTGATGTGACATGCCAGATATTTTATGAAAGTGACTCTGATATAACCAGAGAAACATAAATCATTGTTAGTGTGGGATTTAGAGGATTTTCTCATTGTAACTTAAAAGAATGGACTTGCTTGCTATGTCCACATTAGTAAACAAAACAGGCAAGGGGGACCAGCCATCAGGCCAACTGCTTTGGCCAAACACTGCTAAGCTGTCTTGTTAGTCAGAATGTGGTGGCAGTGCCCAAACTGCCCACAGGGAAAGGCCCGAGGCCCGTGCCATTCTTCTCATTGTGCCCAGCTATTCACTGGAGAGGCTTCTGGCTGGCTCACACCAAACTGTGCCAGACTCCATGCAGACACAATAACCGTATGTATAGTCATGAACATGGTTTCAGGCCCTTCCTCTAGCGATGTTTTATTTATAATCAACTAGACTATTTTTGTCTTTTACTTTGAATGTGCAGAATGAGCTGCTGAGACAGCTCTGAATAGTCAGCCTTTGGTGGTGTGCTCCATTCTCATTGGGATTTTGATTCTAGTTGGCATATCTGTGTGTTTTGTCAGATGGTAAGCTTCAGGGTATGGACCTACTCTATCACATTGCAGATTTAACTCAGTGTTTGTTTTAATCCCATACTTTTAAGACTTAATTTGCTTCAACGTGCATAATGAAAATTTGTGAATGCCTACTTCAAACCTTTTTTCTTTGGTCTCAAAAAGATCTTAAAATATCAAAGAAACATATTTTTGTGCTGCTTTTCAGGCAGATTTGATTTTTTCAGAAAGTCAATCTTTGTTTTAATGCTAGGTAGTGAGAAATCCCAGTTGTTGAGAATATGTACTGTATAGATTCATGTGCAACAATACAAATAGAAAAGTGGTACTAACTACACTAGAAAGAAAAATGTAGTAACATCATCTCCTCTGGGAAAAGGACTGAGACTAAATGTACATTAAAAATCCTTTCCCCAAAGTCAAAGAAATAACTTTGCCTTTGATTTCAGTGGATTGAAGCTGTTTTCACAGATATGTCAGAATTGTAACTATTTTCATTAGATCAAAAAGAACGGAAGAAGGGAGATTCTAGATAACTGTGGCAATAATGAAATACTGTTATTAGTAGACCAATTTAGAGAAATTTTGTCCCTCCAAGAAAAGTATGTTGTAGCAGTACAATAAACACATGATTTGCTTTTAATTTTTCCTTGCTAGTGCTCAGATTACGACTTATGCCAAAGAATATCAGGACAAAGGCAACACCCTGATTCAGGGGAGGTATATCAGAGGAGCCAGTGGGATCCTAAACTTACTGAGAAGCATAAGAAAGAGAAAGATCAGGATGAAGAAGAGGATGAAGAAGAAGATGAAGGTCAGGAAGAAGAGGTAAATATTGCTAATTTCTAAACAGTGCAAAATATTACAATGTACTTCAGACAAAGCAGAAAAAATTCAGGTCTTCTAAAATATCACCATACTATGTTATGAATTTATTTTGTTCAACTTCAATCTTAATTCTGTTTCTGTCCTACTGTAAGAGATGTGGGGTAATACTTAAACAGTGGCGTTAAAAGACAGCGAATGTTGATCGTTGTATACATTAACCTGGACTCAAGTCTTTAACTCAAAAGTCACTGATCTGTTTCTTGCCATAAGTTAAAAGAGTGTATCAGGAGGAGAAATGTGGCTCTACATTGCCTGTTTCTTGATCTAGACAAATAAAAGAGTTCTTAATTTTTGTTTATTGTAGCAACTTTTTACTAGTATTTGCAGGACACTGGCTTGTTTTCTGCTTTTGGTGTTATTCTACTAAAAATGGATTTTCTTTTTTTTTTTTTTTCAAGAAACTATTAATTTTGAATTCAGGTCAAATTTTTATAATAGGGGCCAGAGACTTATCAATGCAAGTTCTAGGCACACTGCTCTCAATTCACAGAAACTACATTTCACCAGGATAGGATCATGGTCAGCATGGACTCATTCAATCACTCATTGCAATGTTCTCCAAAGCTACTTTATTTAAATTTGAGTGAAGACAAAAATTATTTTAATACATTATTTCTGTATCCTGAAATTTTGTTTTGCAGACTGCAGAGGGTCCATGTAAAAAATTAGAGTCTTTTCAACAATTAGTACAGAGGCCTGAAGATTTCCTTGAAAATGCAGAGAAAAGAATTGGAATATACAAGGATATAATGCTTCTTCCTTTAGAAGTAAGAAAAAGCAAAGTAATATGATTATACATAAAAAATTATTTTTAAAATATCTTGCACTGTTTTCATTTTTTTTTTAGTTTGAAATTTGTTGTATTGAGATGGTCATGCTACAACATACCCCCAAATTATGAAATTTGTACTGAAATCAATGATGCAAAGTTGCCATCTGTAGGTGTTGTTTCTACTCTGGAGTCAAGATAAAGTAATCCACTTTGACTTTTACAAGTGCAACCATACCTGCCACCACAGACGCTTTCTAAATCTAGCAAGTGAAATATTTGAAGACTCCAGTGTTTCATCACCATTACCAGAGTCCATTCCAGAATGCAATCCCATAAGAAATCTGCATCCATTGTCTTCCACTCCAATAGATTCCCTTCCTCACCTGCTTCCTTTTCTGCAGATTTGTATACACAGTAATTAGCCCATTAGTTTGTTTTACCACTTACTTATACTTAATTTCTGCAGCTATGACATTTTCTTTCCCTGTTGTGTTCAGGAAAGTGGATTTACTGTGTGTCTCCTCCCCTCCTTTCCCCCATGCCCTCCCCCTGCCGCAAAAAAAAAAAAAAAAAAAAAAAGCCAAAGATACAAAATAATAGTTTGTTCTCTTTTTTTCCTTAAGTTTTTTTGTTTTGTTTTGTTTTTTGAATTTTTTTTTTATCTCTTGGTACAAGCAACTGCAAAATCCTCATTTTTGATGTCCACTTGACAATTACTGTTTACGCCTTTCAATTTCCCTGTGGATTAGTTAAACTATAGACAAAATTGTGTAAAAGTGCTATAATGTTCTTTTCTAGAGTAGCAAACTTGTTACTGCTGTGAAGGGCAAAACGAAAAATGTGGTATCTTTAATCATTACACAATCTCCCATGGATTTCTTATAAGCAAACTAATGGCAGTTTGTTTAGATTAAATTACTTTAGGATGTGTACCAAACTTCAACAGTTTCAACACATTCCACTAATTGGTAGGGTTCACTTAGGGTTCAGTAGTGATGAATGTATTGGTGAAGATGCTAAGTGGTCCACTAATGCATTAAAGAAACACAGGGTTTTATCATTGGCCCACGTAGAGTTTGAGAGGATGAAATTGAAATTAAAACAACAAACTTATAAGATGTGCAGTTTTCACTGGTAGAGGGAGATAGGTAGAATGAACTTTAGAGAACACACTTTCTTGATTTCTTGATAAATTGTTGGGATTAAATTGACCTGAAATAAATGTGAAACACTACAGTAAGGAAGGAAACTAATGAACAACTACAACGTGAAATAATTGGCTAGGCCTGAGTACTTCAGACAATCTGCAATCTCTGGGGATTTAACTAGTCAAAACTGAGTCAATAAATGAGATGCTATTGTTTAAACTCAAGTCTTATGGATGTACTAATAAGACTGTAAGACCATTGTATATAAGAGAAATACAAACTATTATCCTCTCTTTAGAAGAGTATTCGAAGAATTAATTAGTTATTATCTATTTCTACCAAAGATAGGGCTGCTGATTTGATTTAACTTACGGCATAGAAGATAGGCTAGATGGAATGAGTCAGGAAATGAGCTCTGACCATAAATGTAGTGAAGAACTGGAACAAATTACCTCCAAAGTTGTAAAGTCACCTTCAATAGGCCTTTTTAGGCCTGAGGTTAGACCAGCATTTGTCAGGAATGGAGTGAATGTTCTCAGTCCTCAGAGAGAGGCACTAATAACCGGCATTAACAATTGACTAAAGAAAACGTGAGATGTTTACTTTAGTCTAAGACCTCATTTGCTAGTGTGAAAATTTAAAATAAGATAAATAAAATATATTGTCCAAATTTTAAAGGAATTGGGAGTTGGGACCAAAATTAAAACATGGCTGGCATTTCCAAGAAATGTATTAATTGAGAGTGTCTTAATTTTCCAGGAAAGAAATAAGGTAGTTAGAAAATTAAAAGTTGAATTCATACACAAAATGTTGCTGTATCTTGATATTTTTTATATCTCTTGCATTTGAACTAAAACATCTAAGTGATCTTCTGAACTCATTGTAACCCCAATTTTGGAATTATCTCTGTATCTATCTGTCATCAAAGAAAAATTAATCTCCAGAAGATTTTATAAACCATTAATACAATGACTTTTGATTTTGCTGAAGTCCCCAGGAGTCCAATCTTTGATATGTATTGGAACAGAATAAGCTTCAGTGTCATTCTCTGGTTAACTATACTCAATTGACAGGTATGTTTTTGTTCTTAAACAGGAATTGTTGACTGACCATGATTGTCGATATCTTATTGAAGTGGATGGAAGTCAGCAGCCAGATCACGTCTTTGAGGTAAGTAAACTATGCACCAGCTTAGTTAACCTCCACTAGAAAACAATTGCTCAATTCTGTGGATTGTTTTCCTGTTGGAAAAATTTTGTTTTTAAAATGCATTCATTTACTATTAGAAAACATGACTTTTGAAATGCTTTCTTTCCTTCTTCTGTTAGTTGTAAGATTCACTGCTCTGTCTCCAGGCTTACATATATGTTACATGAGAATATTTTCAGGCAGGCTACAAACTTTTGTGTTATGTCCATCTGGTTTCAGTGCTTTTTGTGATCTGTATTAATGTAAAATACAATGAGAAATTAAAACATTTTCAGTATAATATATTTACAAAACTGGTTTATTTGATGTTTGTGTCTAAAATAATATATATTATATAATAGAATCTAATTTTTATTAATTTTGATATTGTATTGCAAAGTAATAGAACACCCTTGATTCTTGTAAGAATTCTGCTGAGCGTTTGTGTCTAGATTTTTAGCATGTAACAGAGCAATTTATTCTCCCTGTTAAAAAACCTACAGTGGTAAATTTTACAATGGTAAATTTTGAAGAGAAATAATATTATCCTCTGCCTCACAAAAGTTGCTTCAAATCCGAACCTAGAGTATGGGGTTGAAAATGAAGTAGGAGATTGTCTTTGACAAGGTAGGAAGTGAACTTCTCCTGCATTTTCTCCTGTGTTTGAAACAAATCTTATTATTATAATTCTGTAAGTTAATTGTTTCAGTTTATGCTTAACTCTACTACCAAGAGTGGTCCTATGGGGAAAAAAAAGCCCCCAGTAATTTTGCAGTGTTAGAACATACCATTTCCTCATTTATGATCTGTTCGTGAACATTACAACACAAATTTTATAGTAAATGCAACCAAGTTATGTTATAATTCCAACCATTTTACCTACAAGTAAGGCAAAGACCTATTATAAAACTAGCCCAAACATGACAGAATTTTCTTTTTCATTTCAAGAATACTTGCATTCAATCAAGATTACATTCAGGAAATACTTCAAATAAATCTAATATCATCTGATTCTCATTTATAGACATTTGGTTTAAATACCTTTTAAAATAAACTACTCAAAGTTGTATTGCTTCTAAATGTGCATAATCTGATTTCCCAAAGATATTTGCCTCTATTTTAGATTGGAGCTCATCTGAGTACTTGTACTGCCTTGGTGGAACCTTTACACTCTTGTCCTTTAGTAGGCTTGGAGCTCACAGCATAATGAGGAGATATAAAGGCTGTGATCTGGCATTTTGCACTACCTGTATCTACCAAACAGCTTGGTGAAACTCAGCTCAATAACTAGCATGAGTCTGAGCTAGAAACTGGGCCTTTGTGTTTATGTAGCCATTATAGAAATAATAAATTAGAGTTTTAAGTATACTTTAGGGGCCCTTCAGATGACAAAAGCAGTTTTGATTGGTACTAAATCAAGAGTTATTTTCTCTTCAGGCAGTGGTAGCCCGACTTCAGTCTATGGAAGTTCAAAGTGCAGCTCCTATAACCAGACTTCAAAGTGAACAAGAAGAAGAAACGCTGGAGGGAAAGCGAAATGTGAGTGTGCTTTTCTAACGTGTGACTGACTGTAATAACTAGAATTGTTTTTCTTTTCTGCTGTAAGCTTATATTATAGCATCTTTGTTTCACAACAACCAGTTTGTTTTACCATGCACTAAGGGCATTTTTTAAGCATTGACCTTTCAGAAATGAGAATTTAAGGTAATTCTGGGACTGAAATCCACTTAAAAAGTATGAAAATAAAAAAATCTGTCCTTTCAAAAAAAAAAAAAAAAAGGGTAATGATTATAATAAAACTTTGAACAAAATGGTTGTTTTAGCAATAGGGGAAAAATTAATTCCTTCTAAGGAAATAAAGGAACTTTAGCCAAAGGATAACAATCCAGCAACTGACTCTTAGCTCAGTCTGCTGTTTTCCTGAACAAGAAAAACATGCTAATCCAAATGTAGCAACATTCTGCATAACTGAGATCACATTCATTCTACTTTCCTGCAACTAATTAGAAACATGATGAGTTAGTGCTAAATTCTGCTGAATCATGGAATTATAATTTGTGTCCCTTCCAAATAAAACTGAAAACCGGAAGTCTTTGCATGAATATAGTCAGCTATATTTAGTTGCGGTCAACTTTTCTATTTCTTAAGCAAAACTTTGAATATATGAATGGAACTTAATGGGGAGACCCCACATTTTCAGAGAAATACCCCTCCCTTCACTTTTCTGTTTTCTCAGTTCTTAACAAATTCACAAGTGAAAGACTTTCCATGTCAGAGGTCATCTGTATTTATTATTTAGTCAGTTTGCATGTCTGTTTTCTTTTGTCTGTTTTAGTAACCGCAGTATTCAGGGCAAAGAGTTCTGCATCTTAACATTATACACAGAATTTCTTCCCTTTGTGTTGAACCTGCAGCCTTTTAGCTCAGTGTCCTCCTCCAGTTGATATGCAGGAGTTAGTGAAAAGTTTGGTTCTCTATATCTACCCTCTAAAAACTCATGATTTCAGACTTCTGTCTTGCTCTTATGTAGCTATACTGAATTCCAGTCTGTATAATTTTATTCCTTCTTATGTGACAATCTTTTTGTGGGATTGATCAGTTATATTACCTTGTTCTGAAACTTACCCAATTTTACTGTGTACTTGCTGAGATTAGGGCAGCAGGAACCACATTGCAGTAAAGATGAGGGCAATATTTAAACAATTAAACCTTTATCATCTATTCTGTCCTTGCTCAACATTCCTAACATTCAAGCTGTTTTTCTGACTGTTTTTGGGCATTGACAAAATGTTTTCACAGAGGCGTCTATTTCTAAGTAGTGACAGTCAGTGAAAATTCATAATTTTCTGTGTAAAATTGCTATCATAATGCCTGGCTTTGTAGGTTCTGAAAGTTCTGCAATTTTTTGTAGCCAGCACTTGTCTGTATTATTCTGAATTTAAAGTCACCGTGACTTTAGGATTCACTCACTATTCACATTCTGTAGAAAAGCTATTAAAATTATTCCTATCATACAATATTTCTGCATGCCTAAAATAAATATTTTAATATTACTATTCCCTGACACATGGTCCTTTTTTCATACCTTTTAGAAGAAATCTTAGGCAGTTTCTGTTGTCTTCAGTAAATGGCTCTTTATAATTTTAAACTTCTAAAAAAAATAAAGCCTACAGGAACTATTTTAAGTGCTATTTCTTTTAAATAAACCTGAAAAATGAAGTAATTTCTCTTTAAAATCGTCCTAGAATTCTGAAATATATAATTTTTAAAAAAATGTTTCAAAAATCCTGTTGTGGTTTTCTTTTTAATTTTATTTTCCATCAAAAGGTTTCAAAAAAGTCTAATAAAAAAGCATATGTAGCTTCAGACAAAAATTACACTTGCTGTTATTGCTATTTTAATAATCAGGATGAACTTTTCCGGGCTCTGGCATCTTACCAGCTGATAGCACCCAGATACCGATGGCGTAGGAGCAGGTGGGGACAAGTGTGTCCTGTGGCTCTAAAGGAAGGGGACATTGTAATAGGAAACCCAGAGTTTGCTGTCAGGTTAGTGGAATTTGACACTCTTAGTATTCATATCAATTTTATGAGATAACTGTCTATATCTGTTAGCTTCTCTTCTGTTTTAAGTTTTCTAGGTAAAATGTATGTACTGTCATCCCAAGAGGCATTGAAAAAATTTATGTTGAATCCACGGCCTTACCTCTTACCTCCGATGCCAGTTTCTCCTTGCAAAGTGTTTGTATTTGGTCCTCCATTGTCTGGAAGAACAATTATTTGTGATGCAATTGCACACAATTATAAAGGAAAGGTAGGTTCATTAATGTCTTAGGTAGCAGAGTATCAGCTGGGGCTTGGGAATCACTTAAGCACATTCTTGTGTTATTAACATTCACATTACAAATATAGGGATTACAGAGGAAACATAGGATTTTAGTGAAATTCATTTTTATAAAAGTAGCTACAGATCAAAAATACTTTTATATACCCGCTTACATTCCAGTTATTTGTCTTAGCATTAGAACGTTGCGAATAACTTTTGTATATAAGATAATGAAATATAAATGTAAATTAAAAATAATTTCTTTTTCAAAAAACCCCCAACCCTGCACTTGAATTATATGTAAATCTTTCTGAAATTTGAAAAGCTTTTCCAAAATTGTTTCATCTTATAGGAGTTGGATCAGATGCTGTATTTGTCTTCTTTCACTAGGTTCTTGATATGGACAAACTCAGTCAACAATATAAAGAAGAATCAAAGGAAAAAAACACTGAGGAATTGCAAAAGGATGCACTAGAAAAGGCTATAGCAGCAGTGAAAAATAAATTGGAATTAGAAGAACAGTCAGAAGAATCAGGTGAATAAACTCTTTCATGGTCTTTGAAGCTGTCTTATTTGCTTTATATTCTTTAACTGAAGCAGTTGCTGCCACTTTGACTTAGAAAAAGTTGCAGAAGTTGTTATGATTGCTGTGCATTAAATATGAACTAAAAGAACGTGCAGTGAAAGAAATACCTAAGTAGAACTCAGTAATTTTTATATATATAAATTCTTTGAATTTGAGTGGCTGTGAAAAAGAGTTTTCTGAATTCTGAGCTGAAAGAAGAAATTGGTTCTGACTGATACTGGCTGAAACCATTCCATTTTAATGACTTTCTGACAAGTTAAATCTCTGCAAAAGTGAAATACTCCTCAAGAAAGTAGCTTGTCAGCTGGACTGATGTGAATCCACAATGTACAGATTTTTCACTTTGGAGCAGCCTTCCAAGTATGTGTCACAGATGGCACAGATTTGTAAGTCGCTCCAGCTCTGGTCACATTTAGACTTCTTAAGATGCCTAGGTTTCTGCAGCATGATGAATTCAAGAAATATTTTGAAAAGGTTAAAATAATATATTGATTTAGTATCTTTTAAACAAAGTTTGTATTTTTTTCCAAGGAAGTTTAATGGAGGCTTTTCAAAATAATTTCTTTTGAAACGAAAATACTCCATTGAATTAGAATTGCCTTTTTATAGTTAGCTCTAGTTATGGTTCCAATGGACAATCTGGCCATTTTGAGTTATTCACCTAAGCAAGGAATCGTGTTTGACTTTCTCATCGGTAGGTACATCTAACAAGAGGTCTCATATTCCTCTAGTGCTGCAAAACAGGTGCTGACCGTGATAAAAAAATCACTGGCATTGCAGTAAGAATAATAGTGAGCTATGATGCCAAAATTAAAGCAGTTAAACAGTGTTATGTTCCAGATTCCTGGCCATGTAAATACCTTTGAGGACAGGGATGTGAAATCCTATTAGGATTAATGAAAAATTAATCCTAATTAATAACTTTGGAGAGGTCAAGCAATTTTGAGCAATTTTTCTCAAGCAAAAACTGAAGTACAAACAGAAGGTGTATTTTCCCTTACATATCTTTTTATAGCGTAAGATTGTTTCAGAATTCTTTAATAGATAAGGAGATGTTTGGGTTTGGGCTGCATTGACTTTTTTGCAGAATTGGAAATTACTAAGATGCTGCCCCTTTTCCAGGGACCTTGTAACTTGGCAAAAATAACCTGATAAATGTGTATATTTGTGCATGTAAAAAGTATCAATACAGTTATTGAAAATATTGACATAATTACAGAAAGTAAATATGGCATTTTTCCAAATTATACTCATAGTAGATACTGCAGTTGGCTAAAACAGTTCTTCACCAAATTTTATCAAACTAACATGTTAACTGTGAGTGTTCCGTAAGAAACTTTCAAATAATTACAGTTGTTGTGCCAGCAATTAATAACAAAATGTGGATCCAATGTGAATGTTTTGCACATCATAGGGAATGCAGGCTTCTTGATCGTGTAAAATACACTGCCTTGATTTAAGATTTGTATTGATTTAAAAACTGGTCTGGTCAACCTTTTGATTTAGGAATCAAAGAGAAATGAAATCAAATCAGAGGAAATACTTGTGTGCTGCAAGTGCCTGATTGTTCTAGTGAAGAAATGTCATTCTGTTCGTATTGAAACAATATTTAACTTAGAGGTACAAAATACTGTACAGTTGGAAAGGTTGAGTTGTTTATACTGAGAGAGCAAACCAAGATCTTAGAACTTACGTTTATGAAACCCTCTCTAGATCTGCATTCAGAACTGGTGTTTGCTTCTTTCTCAGTGCAATTGTGTAGTATTGCTTAAAATGACTGCTGTGCTGGAGTTATGATTTAATCCTATATGTAATTCCCACTAATTTCTATGTGAAGTGCATTTAAAAATCTATATTGTTAGGAATACCAGAGATAACTGCTGACCATCCAGAAGTTCAAGCCATGGTAGAAGAAGCCATGAAAAGTGCATCAGTCTCTGAAGTTACAATGTCACCACAAATATATGCTGAAGTACTGGAGGAAGCTATTGCAGAGGTAAGACTACAAGTGCTATGTAGCAAAGTACTTTTTTCCAGACAGCAACTTGTAACAGTTTATACGTTGACCAATATGTTCTTAATTTTTCCAGTTGAGAAATCAGTTTCGTTTAAATAACATAGCCTGAAAGCTTACACAGGATTGAGGAGAAACTGAGGAAGATCATGAAAGACAAATCGATTGAGAATTATTTTATAGTCCTTTATATATTATATATATATATATACACACATATACAGAAATTATTTCTATCTTGCAAATTACCTGAGCTACACATTTTTAAAGGCTAGGAGAATTATCTGAGGGATCATTGTATGCTTACTCTATTCTTATATTCTTAGTCACTATTAAAGAGCTGGACACCAGATATAAGAGTTTGAAAAGAATTATTTACGAAGGTTTATCCAAGAATCTTGATTTGTTTCAAAATTTGTTCCATGGTATGTAACTATTGAAACTGGAGTGTAAATTCTTTATAGGTAAGCTTAAAAAATCACTATTACATTAGTCCCTTTTTGTTTAAAATGTTTTTAATTTCATTCAGACATATAAAGTTATAAATGTCTTACTTTTTATTGACCTGAAATGACAATAAGGAAAAATCATAGCATTTAGAAAGTCATTTTATATTATGCAGACTCTTTTTACAGCTGACTTAAGTCTTTTTATATTGCTGAATGTGACATTTTATAACAGCTTATGAAGACAAACAAAGACAGGTTTCCTGGTGCTTCAGAAAAAGGAGGGTGGGTAGTGGATAACTACCCTCTGTCAGCAGATCACTGGTCAGCTTTATCAGAGAAAGGACTTCTACCTGACACTGTTGTCTGTCTGAAGGATACATCAAAAAATGGTTAGTAAATGCACACTAATGCAACTTAATATTTTCTCTTTTTTTCTGTGTTGATATCTGTATATAAAACATACTTCTGAGAAAAACTAGTCGTTATATCTCATTTATAAAGCTTCAGGGGTCTAGAGAAGGAATAATCCAGTGAATCAACAACAGTACCCCAATTTCTTAGAATTCAGAGTAAGGGAACTACACAGAATTGAAAACAGGAATGCTTTGCAATAGCAGTAAAGACAATTCCTTCTATTTTTAATCAACTTCCTCCTATTTACAACCAGCAGTAAATACCAGTGGACTCTTGTAGCTTCAGATTTTTACCTTCTTTGGCTGGCTGGCCACCACCTTGTGATGTGGCTGTCAGTCAAACTTCCCTGGCTGTGCATTGACTTCCCTATTTGCAAAATCAGGTTAGAGGTATGAAATTTCTCAGCTTGAGAGAAAAGGCAGGGGAAAAAATACTTGTGTGCAGGTGTATCCTGTTCTCTGTTCTGGGATAAAAAAATGGTAACTTCCTACCCAGATTGATACAATAGCTTAGTATCCATGAATTCAGAGTAAGGGATTTTTACTTTATTCTTTCCAGCCGGAAGGAAGTTTGGTGTCAGCCATGAGTAACTGAACAGATTCATATGCTGTTATAAGTTTGCTTGTCAAACCATGCCTTCATGGATTATATCTGCTTGATTCATATCACACCACAAGTTTAATTGACCTTTGGCAATGTTTGATCACTATCTGTTTAACCCAGTCCATTATCAAAAGGTCTTTCAGTGGCAGAATCTTCCATTCAAGAAAGGCATGATGGGTCTATTCATATATAGTTCAAGAAAGCTCAGTCGATGCCCAATACTAGAATCAGTCCAGAGAACTTTTCAAACCCTTGTCTCTGAATATAAAAAGTAGCCTGAGAAAATCAAGGTTACACAGTTTATTCAGAACAGATTTCTTATTGAAAAACCCCAAACCTTTCAGAAGTATGTCAACTGCTCAGCAAATCATCCTCACAACTCAGATATAGTACCTAAACTACTTAGTCACTTAGCTTTGTGAAATTTTGTAACTAGAAGTGTTTTAGTGTGGCTGGAGCTCATACACAGACTAAATACTGGCTGAACATTTCTATGAGAAAGTTCTAGATCCAGTGTTGTCAGAAAGTCATATTTGCAGAACCTGTCATTCAAGACTTCATCTCAGACACTTTTGGAAGGAACCTAGGGGCAAATTGCACTTCCATGTCTCATCTTTGCTGCCCAGACCTTCCCAGCTTATTGAAATGTTCATGAACCTAGTTTCTGGGACACAGTGCATTTTCCTTTCCCTGTCTGTTCATTGGCTTCCCCATTTGCAAAATCAGGTTCATACAACCACAAAAAGCATATATATCTTCTTCATGTAGTTGGCAAATGGTAATGAAATGTCAGTACTGTGTACTAAATAACAAACATCAGGAGTCTACCTCTAGCCTTTACTGCAGGGAGAGCACAGAGGTGGGAGAGATGCTTTCAGAATTATATTAAATTTCTCTTCACTTCTCAGAATTTAACAAATTAGTGAATTAATTGGATAGAAGGAAAGGTTGTCTCAGCCTCCCTGAAAGGCTTTAATCTAGATCAGACATTTTGGAAACAGATAATTCTTCATGACAGCCATGTTGAAAACTGGTCAGTAACTGCTCCTTTTTTTTTTTGGTAAAGGAAAGAATCTGAGAATTTGTAACAGCAGCTTTCAAATTAAGGCCACTCTCAATTACTTGTTCTAATCTGAACAACTTATTTTATACTCTTGATAGTATAAAAATTGGCTAAAAAATGTAGCATTTTGCTTATGGATACATTGCCTCGAATTTAGCTGTTTTGTTTCACTTTGTTCTTTTTATTTGCACGATTGTGTTGACTCCTTACTTGATTCCCACTCATTTCTGTCATTTAAATAATCATATAGTTGTGAAGTTTACATTTTCACTGCATTTGAGTCATTACTTGTAAGCTGTTCTCTGACCTAGTCTAAACTCTCATAAATCCACTGATGAAAACGGATTTCAGCTACACAGCCATATATAAATCCACTTGTCAAAGTAAATAAGTCAGTAGAGTTCCTACTAGGAATAGCATATTCTTAATTTCTGTCAACCAGCTGTAGTAGTAGAGGTATGTACATTATTTATACTTTTATTTAAATGTGTTTCTTTTGTTTCTTCATAGCTTTCTTTGTACACTTGCAAATAAAATAAATGTCAGAGTAATGCATGATATATGCAAGTATAAGGTAAATCCTTTCAGTTCTGTCTCACTTTATAGCCTTCATAACCTCCAATATTCCAAAATCAGTTTATTAGGTGCTTTAAATTAAAAAAAAAAAAAGCTCTAAAATGGTAGAAATCAACAGTGTAATAACATTTCAGTGGTATATATGCTTTTTGTTGACTTTAAAAGAAAGTTGTCAATAATTTCTTAAATGGTATTCCTAACCCAATAACTTTAGTTTTATACAGATGCATTAAAGTCATTACTGTCATGTAATTGTACTGCAGGAGCCTGTATACTACGCAGAGCATACTCAGCAAGTAGGAATGAAAATAATTCTGAGATTTTGGAAAGACCAGCAGATGAAACATTAGAAAAGAAAGAAGATGATGCAAGGTAAAATATTCCAAATATCTGAATGTATAAAATGGGCACAAGAAAATTCTAGCCTCACTTTGTGTTAAAGGTATCAGTGCATTTATCATACAAATTAACTAAAGTAGTACACTAATACTAGTTATTATATATAGGAAATAATCCAATATGCGTTATCTTTGAGGAATATTTCATTTATATCAGTACATATGGTGGCAGAAAAATCTCTTTCTAAATGCATTTTCATTAGCCTTTGTTTAGTTCAACCTTTTAATGCAATGAGACAATAAAATTTTAAATAATAAAATATATATGATTTTTATTTTTTACAACCCAAATTATATTTCCACATCTTTGCATTTAATATATCTGCAGCTTGCTTTGGTAGTATTTATAAAGGTCTTAAGATAAAGAAACTTTTATTTACAGAGGAGAAATGGAAGACACACTGGCATCAGAGAAAGATCAGGAAGAAGCAATGACATCAGAGAAAGATCAGGAAGAAACAATGACATCAGAGAAAGATCAGGAAGAAACACTGGCATCAGAGAAAGATCAGGAAGAAACAATGACATCAGAGAAAGATCAGGAAGAAACACTGGCATCAGAGAAAGATCAGGAAGAAACAATGACATCAGAGAAAGATCAGGAAGAAACACTGGCATCAGAGAAAGATCAGGAAGAAACAATGACATCAGAGAAAGATCAGGAAGAAACACTGGCATCAGAGAAAGATCAGGAAGAAACAATGACATCAGAGAAAGATCAGGAAGAAACACTGGCATCAGAGAAAGATCAGGAAGAAACAATGACATCAGAGAAAGATCAGGAAGAAACACTGGCATCAGAGAAAGATCAGGAAGAAACAATGACATCAGAGAAAGATCAGGAAGAAACACTGGCATCAGAGAAAGATCAGGAAGAAACAATGACATCAGAGAAAGATCAGGAAGAAACACTGGCATCAGAGAAAGATCAGGAAGAAACAATGACATCAGAGAAAGATCAGGAAGAAACACTGGCATCAGAGAAAGATCAGGAAGAAACAATGACATCAGAGAAAGATCAGGAAGAAACACTGGCATCAGAGAAAGATCAGGAAGAAACAATGACATCAGAGAAAGATCAAGAAGAAACACTGGCATCAGAGAAAGATCAGGAAGAAACAATGACATCAGAGAAAGATCAGGAAGAAACACTGGCATCAGAGAAAGATCAGGAAGAAACAATGACATCAGAGAAAGATCAATCTCCAGCTGCTGCTGAGGAGAAAGGTGAAAGTGCGTATCATTTGACTTCTATTTTATTTAATTATGTGTTTCAATCATTTAGTGATTTGGTATTTATACAGATTTTCCAGTTTCAGAGCAAGATCAGGAAGAAACACTGACATCAGAGAAAGACCAGGAAGAAACACTGGAGAAAGATCAATCTCCAGCTACTGCTGAGGAGAGAGGTGAAAGTACATACCACTTGACTTCTATTACATCTAATTATGTGTTTCAATCATTTAGTGATTTGGTATTTATGCAGATTTTCCAGTTTTGATTTCATTTTAACATTCAGCATCTAGAAAAATGACTTTCTGTTACTATCTTCACTGATTCAGATACTCATTTCTGTGTGTCATTCCTCATGGATGTTACAGAACAGAGATGGTTTTCATTTAATTAGCCATCATTGTTGCAGTTTTCAATAAATTCAAAGGATGGGACTCTATCTCCTCTAGTAACTTTTCTGTGTTAATAAACTGTCTTGAAACTACTTATCAAAAAATCTGTACCTCTTTAAAAATTACAAAACATTGCTGGAACTTAGTCAATAGTTAATGAGAAAATCACAAAACTGTCTGATTTTCTGGTCTTCCTCCAGTAAGCTCAGCCTGAAGTAATTAAAAGGGAATGGAAATCAGTTCAGGAATGGCCCTCTTAACATTTATTAAGAATTGCTCAATCTGATAGCAACACACATTATGAATTGCTGAATCCACAAGCCCAGTGAGGTGAGGCTGCTGCAGCACCATATCCCCAGGGCCATGCAATGAATCTGAGCATGTATTCCCATTTTCCCTTTCATCCTCTTCTTACTTTATTATCCATGCTAGTTCCTCTCCAATCTTCTTTGATCCTTCCTCCTCCTTGCCTTTGGTCCTTCTTAGAAAAGCTTCCTAATATTATAAATCTCCCACAATCCCAAACTGCTTTTCCCTAGGCATCCCCTAATGTATATCATGCCCTGTAGGCAGTAATACACCTCAGCCAGAGAGAGCTTCTCAGGATGACCCATCTCAATAGATTTCACACCAAAACAATGCTTTCATCATCATCTTCTAATGGCCCTGAGGGGTGTCAAGTCAAAATTATATTTGTTCTCATTAAGTTTTGGGGGTTCACCCATCTATCATTGTTTGTCCCCTTCTTTGTGCTTACGGAGATTAGTCTTTAACAACATGACTTAACACCGTAAAAAATAATGGAATTCTGTGTATTACATGAAGTTTCCTCTCTGTTAACAATATTAATAAAACATTTGGGGTAAAGATGTTCTTACTTCGTTGCTTTCTATATGGACAGAACTACATATTTTTTTGTTCGCTGTAAAGATCCTACTGTTGTATCAGAATTGTGTTATACTTAGTTTCCAGCAGAGAAAATATAACTGTCCTGGGCTGAAGTGAATCATCTGTGAGGAGTGAGATTTTGGCAGCAGACCAGCTGTCACAAATAGGCTGGATTTTTGCACCTCAGGTTCTGTCAGCTGGATTGAGGTTTAGAATTAGTTCCAGTTAGCTTCAATGGTTTGAACCTTGATAGTCCAAAAAGCTTCAGGGTTTTACTTCCCTTTTAGCCTTCTTTAATCACTGCCTAGTTTCTTAGAAGAATGTCTCTGTCTGATTTGGATCTACTGTCAAGATGAATTACCATGCACAAATATCTGTCTCTATGTTAAGAACTAGATTGAGGACTTTGGAGTATTTTCTTTCTCTACTATGCAGTCTCAAGATTTCCCATTCATAGACTGAAGTATCACACAAGGCCTGGAGATGAAATTAAAAACTGAAGTGCATGAATTCCCACTTTTTTTTTTTTTTCCTCATCAAGGGCCTAGACTGCTATTGTTGTCTTTCTTTCAAACATAACCATCTGGTTTCTGTACAAAATTACTATGGCCAAGCTTAAGCTCTGTATTGCCAGTATGTCTCACATACATTTTCTTTCATTAACTAGTCTGGCATTTATTTTACATATATATGACAAGGCCTAAGTCGTAAAGGTATTATAATGTAGACTGAATAAGATAACATGCTCTTAATTTTTAATGAGGTAACATTTCACCTACTCTGTGAAAAAAATACTCTGCTTTCTAGGGTTCTTTAAATTGCATGTAAGCTTTTTTTAAAAATCCACATTATAACTTTTTATAGTCTCTAATAAAACACACAGCTCTTCTCCAAGGTGAATGAATCCTATAGTATTAAATATAAAGGCTTCTACAAAGATACTTTGTCATCTGCATCTCAAACAACAATGTTCATCTTAGTTTTGAATATCTAACTAATTTTTAACTGAGTACAAGGAAATAACATTTAATGATAGAAGTAATAATGCCATGTACACACTTGTGCTCTTAAAAAGTGTTAAGTCCTTGTTCAGAGAAAATCATGTTTACCTACACCTACCTTTTATTTCAATAATCAAACACTGACCCACCAAAACACTTCAGTCATGCTGCTCTTAGCCTGACACTGTTGTATTTCACATGTAATGCTGTCAGCACATTGACTGCAGCTTTTCTCCCATGTGGCATGTCTTTACAACAATATAAATGAATGTTCACAGTTCACATGTTCACAGTTTGATGAGTTTTTTTAATATGTAATAGCTATAATGTAAAAATGATTGATAGCTCAGAAAAATACTCCAGAGCCCAAATCATACTCTTTTGGTCTCTCATATATGGTATCCTATGGGAATGGCTCAAAGCTGCACCAGGAGAGGCCTAGATTGTATATTAGGAAGTGTTTTTTACTGAGAAAGTGGTCAAACACTGGAACAGGATTTCTAGAAAAATGATTGATGCCCCAAACCTGTCAGCATTTAAGAAGCATTTAGGAAATGCCATTAATAACATGCTTTAACTTTTGATCGGGTCTGAATTGCTCAGACAGTTGATGAGCAGTAGATGATCATAGTAGGTCTCTTCCAACTGAAACAGTCCTATTCTGATCTGTTCTATTCTATTCTATTCAAAAAGATGCACAATTTAATAATTGCAAGTTTTGTAACCTCAGTGGAATCTGGGATTGTTTCAGCACTGAACATATTCAAGTTTATAATACTGTCTGTGTTTAAAAGGAAAAAATGGTTCCAGTAATGAACAAGGTACTTACACGTGTCTTAATGAGAGTGAAAGTAACTGGAGAAGGAGATTTCATGTAAATCTAACAAATGTATTTAAGTGAGTTAAGAATCTGAGTTCAATGCTGAAATGTCTGCTAAAGATATAGAAATCAATTTATGTGGTAACTCTTGCTTGTAATGTCTAGCTGAAAATTACAGCCTCATATTATTTTCTTGTCCCTTGACACAATTATTCTGAGGGTTTTTTTCAGGAATTTCTTACTCTATAAAGCATTTTTGCAGAAGCTTTGAATGAGTATGACTATTTATACTTGGAGACAGCTATTTCAATTCATGAGAATATATTTCTGGTGTTGTAGAAGAGTTACCAGCTTCAAGCAGATCTGTGGGTTCACTCCAATCTTCCTGAAGTAACACTTGGCATATTCTTTTCCTGCCACATTTCTGCCAGAGATTACTTCCTTTCTATAGTAGAATCAACTGGAGCACACATGCTTATGCCTCAGTAGCTCAGGCTGGTGTGTTTGTGCAACCCCATCTTCACTGATGTCTCCTCTTCTGCTCTTGCTATTTGGGCAGAAGTTCTTGGCAAAAACAAATGGGTAGCTGGGCTGATTATTCTAGCTGTCACCTCTCATGCTTGTGCTTCACAGCTGCTAATATCAGTATTAGTTATAAACTGTTTAATACTGAATCCCATCTCTTTAATATTGATCTCCTTTCTCATTACAGATGGTTGAGGATTGAATCAATACCCATCTCTTAGGCTTTTATTCTATGTTCTTGTGTTTTTATTTTTATCATCACATTAAATTCAGTAAGATATTTGAAACAACAATAGCAAAAAATAATTAAACCTGTTCATGTTAGTACATTTCCTATTTAGTCTTTGAAGATAGATGCTTTTTGGAATCAATTGTAATTATAACATTTACCACGCAGATGATGTGTGCTCTATTGTACAGCATCTAAATATGTTTCCTTTGTTTTTCTTGACTTCTTGCATCCTGATTTGTACTTTCTCCTACCTTTAACTGGAGGCTTTTCAGTGAGAGAGTTTGGACAAGGACAGTTTATTAAACTGCAGATGAGAGATTGCAAATTACTTGTACTGCAAACTTCAAAGCAAGCTCTAATGATATTACCTTCACAGTTTGTTCAGTCTTTGAGCAAAGCTGCATGATCTTCAAAGCCACTTTCTGTCCTTCACAAGTCAGATGTGATAATTGCATTTTAATACCTGTAATCCCAGCATTTTAGGCAGAGAAATTTCAAAATTTGAAACAGAAAGGTTCAGAACAACTTCCTCAGTTAAATCCCAAATACCGTCAGTTCTTAAATTCTTTTAGTCTCTCATTCAGAGAAATAAAGACTAAGGAATATTGGAGGAGAACAACTGTGCAATGTTTTGCAGAAGAAAAAAGAACAAAAGCCTATGATTAGAGCTTTCAGTCTTTCTGAAAGCTCTTGTCACTTTCTGAATATAATAAGAAAAAGGACATCCTCTTAATTTACTTTGGTTCATGTCTGTCTGTCTGTCCTCATTGACTCTATCCAGTACCAGCATTATTAATGAAATAGAACCAATAAGCTAATGAAAAGCTATATGAAATCTTATAACAACTTTCTCTCAAAAAACACTTTGAAGGCAACTCATCTCTAGTGGAGATGGTCTGCTTTAGTTTTTAAAATGTACATTTTAGCTTTTATGTGCTAGAATTTTTAGAATATTTTAAAGAACAAACCAGAAATAAATCAACTATAAACCACTTTATTTTAATAAGAAGTTGTTAAATATACATATTTTTATGCATCAGAAAGAATCAAATTAATCTGTAAACCAAAGGTGTCTTTCCAAATAAAAAAATCAGTACATACAATATAAGTTTGTCTGCTGAGTACATTTCACTGTAACATGCTGAAGATTATTTGGCACTATGTATTTATAAGTAAGAAATGAAAAGTCTGTGTAAACAAACTATAGTTTGTTTCAACAAGACAACTGAAAATACATTCATAATGAAATACAGATCAGTTCCAAGAAATGAGAGTGTCACTGTTATCATATATTTTGCCCTTCTGTTTATTTTGATAGTTAAGCTCTAATGAAGAAGACATGCTGGCTTCTGGTGTGTGTGTCAGCTTTGGCAGTGTTTCAATGGGGAGGAAAGAAGGCTTTTTTCATCTTTTTTGTTGCTGAATATGGACCGAGGGAAGAAAAAGTCATAGATACTAAGGTATTACAGGCTCTTCTTCCCCAACAATTCACTTAGAGAATGTGGGGGCAGAAAGCCTTTGAGGGTTGTTTGTCTCTATGGTAACTATGCTCAGTAAAAGCAAAGAAGATGCAGAGCAAAAGAATATGACAGATTGGCATGTAGGCATTCTCTATGAAAGGCCAAGATTTAAGGCTGGAGAAGATTGTTTCTTATCACCACTCTGATAAGGAAATTAAATTAAGAACAGCACTATTAGGTAGAAGGCCACCTCCTCGGAAAGAAAGTTGCTTGCATTTTTATGTCATTTATTTTTAAACCATTGCTGTCTTTTCATATATTTTTCTTGACTGTATTTTTAATTTTTAAAAAAATATCTTCTCACCGTAAATAGCCTCTCCAAGTAGACATGATAATTTATATCTAATGGCAAAGGTACAGCTGCCTTACTTGGTCCCTGAGACCAAGTTTGAAACACAGTAAATGTCAGGGAGGCAACATTTTTGTCATCATAAGATTCAAATACCTGAACCAAAACGAAATGAGGTTTGAGTTGTCTGATTTTTAGTCTGTCTCTTTTCACTAGGAGTGTAAACCATTTTTCTTTTGTTACTTCTCCCCTCTCTCCAGGGGAAAGTTTCTCTAGTTCACTTAGACATGGGTAATCTATTTACAAGTTCTGTAAGTATGTAGTAATTGCTGCTGGATATGTTTCCTTAAGCAACAAAACTTTCTGGATTAGAGGTATTCTGTTGTAATTATGTGCCTAGAGTAGCAAAACAAAGCTGGAACACATGGTGTCCATCATTTGCCAAATATGGCCTGTCAGGAGAGGTAACATGAATGGTAAGTGCATCTGAGATAAAGGGGATGGGAACTACTCTATTAAGTGAATTCATTGCCATGTTCAATATTCTGTCTCAGATGATGCCAAATATTCATTTAAATCTCTTGTTTGCCTGTATATTTCCTAAGTGTCATGACCTCCTCAGAACTGAGAGGTTTTTAAAGGGCTGGACTATAAGATGATCTGTTTAAAGCCAGATCCAGCCAGCCCTCATCCTGTCTTCCATGTGTTACTGCTGTGAATAGGGCTGTGGTTCACAAGGCAGCACATGTGAATTCTGCACTGTGACTGTGACAGGGATGACACGTGCAAGCAGCAGTTAGTATAACCTAGTTATTAATGTAGCCTTTCCTTCTTTTCTTAAAATCTCTGTTCCTAAGGGAGTCATCATTACATATTGCATTAGAGCTGCCTAAATTTAAACAGGTTTTACCTGGCTAAATCTCTGTCTCGTTTGGAATATATCACTGCAGAATGCAACATAATTAATGGTACCATTTGCACAACATCTTTTAATATACATAAAAAAGTATTTTTATGTTCCTATTTAGAATCATGGCAAGAGGGAAAAATGATATTGCAGGGAATAAGTAATGTAATGACACATATAGAATGAATGTCTAGTTTAGTAAAATACAAATGTTTATAAACATTTTCAAGGGAAAACATATTTCTAATTCAAGATCAAACTACTTGAAATCTGCAAGGTGTTTCTGCTTAATGATATGCTCTTTTGCACTTTATGTTTAGACTAATAATCAAATAAGAGGAAGGTTAGCCACTGAGGTGTCAGTCTAATCATTGTGTTGTTCAAAACTGTAAAAAAAGGGGGAGGAGATGTATTATATATTGGTTGTTATAAAAGATCATGAAAATACTTGTCAAAATGCTTATCTATTAATAGTTTTGCAGTTCACCTTGGCTCTGCAATGGTATTGCTGGAGCAGGTCGTGACAGCCCTGAGGGCTAACATGGGGTCCTGGGTTGTGGGCAGGTGGGGGGAGCCCCAGGGGCTGGGTGGGGACAGCCAGGTGCAGGGGTGCCCTCAGGTCCCTGAGCCAGCACATTAATTGCTATAGAGAGCCCAGCTTGCTTCAAACCTCAGTTAATCATGTATATAGTTGAGGTAAATAGTGATATTGAGAAAATAAAAGCTTCAGCCTCAAAAGTAGAAGAATAAAATTATCAAAAGCACCCATGTATTTAGAAATTTAGTGTATTTCTAGAGGGCTACACATTGTGACACAGACCCTTAAGAAGACATAGACATTGCAGTACCCAAAACTGCCATACTACCTTTAAAGTGCCTGACTTCATGCATGGACTAAAAGGTTGTAGAAATAGGCAAAAGTAACAAACTAGCAAGGGACCAACCTTAGTGGGCCAAGAAGGAATTTCAAAAGAAGGTGTATTAGATATGTTCCTTGTTCTGCAGGCACTTGCATATCGCAGCTGATACTGACACTTCAAGATGATGCTTTAGTTGGTAGAATATTAGACAAAAATGAGGCTGCATCTCAACTCTGGCCATTATGTTTCAGTCTGTTTCCTGCCAAATCTTGCTGATGCCTTATCACTGAAATCCAGCTACATTATAGACTTCTTGCCTTTTGGCTCTATTTTGGAAAATTAAATGTGTCATTTGCAAATTTCTTCAACAGTCCCTATGAGGAGATTGAGAGGTGCTTGGTTCTGGGAGGAAGTATGTTTTCTTAATGAAGAAAATTGTAACAGGGCAATCTAACACTTCATAAGATAGAAAAATTGTTTGGATTTTTCGGATTGGGACAAACTCAAAATGAATATTACAATGCTGCAATTTGACAAAGTGAGCACTGGCCTGCCTAATGCCAGAGAGTAACCATAAAGCATTGGGGTTTTAATGTTTTGAGGTTTTGTATTTTTGAGAAAATACTCAAAGCTTTTTACATACAAGGCATTATATAAGACTTTCATTTTCAGTAATACCTCTCTTTTGTACATGTAGGAAGTTACATAAGGAAGAACAGTAGTAATGGTCCTTTTTTATGTAAAAAGTCAGTAGAAGTTCATTGGAATAGACCGAGCATGTTGTTACTTGTGTCAAAATCTGTTCTTGCTCTTTCAAGCTAAAAACAAGACAGGAACAACAAGAGAAGGGGAAAAGTTCAGCGAAGTAGAAAATCTTTCCATTCACTGATAAAATTTTTTTTTTATCTCATTTCTGGCAAGAAAAAAATTCAGCCTATGCTGTAAGTCCCAGCAAACTTATAGTAATATCAGATTATTTAAGTCACTGCTCTCAACTGCTTTTCTCTCTGTTAGCTTATGTCACTTATTAACAGAACACAAAAGAAAAATTATAAGGAAGAAAGAAAATCAGAGTTGCAAATTATATGAGTGCAGAGAATGGGAACAGCAGCAACAACACCACATTACTGCTGCCAGCGACAAGGTCTTTGTGGTGCCATACAGGCATTTGGGTATCATCTTCTACTAAGATATAACTTTCTCTCAGGACTTGCAGGGTCTTACAATGTATGAATAGATAGCAATTGCAGCCCTGTCTAATTCCTAATTGGAACCTTTTTTAATGTGTCAGTATCAAGTTTTAAATTCAATATCAGCTGTCAATATCAAGTTCTTAATTCCATCTGTCTTCAGCAAGAAGTTGTGGTGGAAGAAACTAACCCCTTATTTATTTGCTCACAGAGTATGACAACACATTTGGTATGATTTTGTCGTATTTACAATGTGTAGTACCTGTGACTTTCTTATTTATATTAATGCATCTTTTTGGTCTCTAACTTCTGCCTGCTTTCCATGAGACAGTGTTAGGAAATAGACTTGAACTGATCTTAAACAACAGACACTAGAAGTTTCTGCACAACATTTATTAAGAGATTAAAGTATTCTCTCTCTCTCTTAATTACTAAACAAGTGATTGTATGTATGTATGTATGTATGTATTGTATGACATGGCTTCATTAAAGCCAAAATTTCCTGTGAAAGTTTCCCCGTTCCAGTATTTACAGAGGGAAGTAAGGATGTTTTTACTTTATTTTCATTTATTTATTCATTCAAAATTTTCCTCTACTGGCATTAGGCATGCCTATGTGGATAATCTGTCAAAAGCTGTTCATCATGAAATCATAATTTTTAGATTAATGTATTCTATATTATATTTCTTTGCAGAATGAGTAATATTTATTTAGAGTGCTGATTTAAATAACCGTATGCAAATATAGTTCACCAATTTGACCTCATTTATTTTCCTGGAGAAGCCTCAGTATATACAGTATCAACATAATTAAATTTGGAGTTTACAAAGTGTCTTTGTAAACTACTAATATAATAATTAATAATTATGGGAAGGAAGAAGCATTAAAAAATATGCCACCATATTTGAGCAATATAAAAATAGTCCTAAAGCATAATGATAGTTTTTAAATGTAAAACATTTTAGAGGAGCATTGCCTATTATACATTATTTGATTTTCAGATATCATACCAGACACATTTGAAAATTATGGTTTTTCAGATACAGAAGAAATGAAAACAATTAAAAAGAAGATTGACCTTTTCATGAATGATTGGCAAAAAGTGGAATCACAAATCAAGAAGTCATCTCAAGTTCAGGTTGTTGTTTTAGAGATTGCTGAGCAAACACCAGAAAGTCTGCTTAATCAAACTGTGCTGGTTATGGAAAGTAAGTAATACTGTTTCTGTGATCGGCACTGAAACTATCAAGAGGGATTTTGGATAGCTTATGTGACAAGCATATTGGGGAGTAGGTTATACTCAGTTTGATATTACTGATATGAAGAGGGTCATACTGTCTTCTCTGGGTCAGCTGAAAAGCACAATAGCAGCCTTTGAGACATGGAAGAGTGGGAAAAATATATGTCTTTGAAATATATATATAATATGGCTATGCAAATAGGTGCATAATAACTCCCTAAACATTCTGAAAGCATATTGCCACAGTTACTTGTTCTATCTGTGCATGCCAGGATATTGGTTTGAGAAATGGACAGATAGTGAAAGTTCACTAATGTACAGTATTAATTGGGTTAATGAGACTTTCAGAGTGTGTAATAAGCTAAACTAACCACCTGCACAGACTGTATTTCAAAACTGAATTTTACATTAATTTTTTTAAAATTGATATTTCTTTGGTAAATTACATTTCTTCTTTTATGTGGTCTTTTAGAATTTTGAGCACTGGATAAATAATACTACATTTTTCCTATCATTACTACAAATCAAGTGTTTTGTTAACCAAAACATCTGTTGTGCTGGCTCTATAATAAAATAAAACTTGAGTGATGATTCTTTCCAACAAGTAACAGGAAAAAAACCCCTGTAATGGCACTATCTGCATGTATTTTATATAATACTTTTGTAATACAAGTTCCCATTGAAAATACCAATTTACTTCAACCAAAAACAACCTGCAGAATTTCCATTTTTGTAGGAGGCAATATACTAATTACTACATCTGAGGAGAACATTTTGTTCTGTGAGTAGTAGAAATGCAAGATACAGTTGGCATTATTTTCTTCCACATATTTCTCTTTATGGACAAGGAGAATATATTCTGATATATCCCAAGGAAAACTATTGAAACAGAAAAAATCAAACTAACCTTTTCAGAACCTTTTAAATATCGTGGTTGGGAATTATCTGATGAAGACTTAGAGGAGGAAGCACAAGATCTGGCTGCTGAAGCAGAAAATAAACAAGAGGAAGAGGAAGGTGAAGAAGAGGAAGAAGAGGGTGAAGAAGAGGAAGAAGTAAGCATGCCAGTTTTGTCTATTTATGCTATTTTATTGTAACTCCTTTAATTTCAATTTGAACATAACCTCAGGGAAGTCAGATTTTGCACCTGATTTCATTTGATCCACTTGAAGCCTTCTTACAGAATAAATATTAGCATAAATATGCTTCAAGAACACTTTTCACTCTATTTCTGTGTTTTGGACAATAGTAGTTCTACTACTACAACAAGAGGATCAAATACCCCCATGCTAATAGAGAGAATGACTGTACCTAGTTTTGCCAGATGGCAAAGAGGGGTTTTATTAAAGAAACAAATGTGAACTTTGATTTCTGTCAGCTAACAGTGATTCTGTGAGCCATCATGTAAGCAGCAGAACATGCAGAGTCCTAATGGAAAATCCCCTGTTCCATCGCAGCTACTGATAATTTTCACACACCCACTTCAATGAAATTAGAGGTCTAGCTTTGCCTTTGTATTTTTGTCCTATATTGGAAGATTCCCATCCCCAAATTTAACAGTACAGGATATCCACAGACTGTACTAGAGCAGTATTGAATAGATTTTTTAGAAATTAACTTTACTGGATAAGTAATCTGACTTCATAACACCAGCTCTCATTGTATTTTCTGAAGAGGTCTACATTTAAACAGAAAATCAGTTTCAAGAACAGAGTAGGAAAAGATTTTATCATAGATACTTCTACCCTAATTTTGGTTCTCAATGGCTAACTATGGTATTCATGATATTTCAAATATAATTCTTTTGCAGTAATTCTCTTGGACAGTTTGTTTTCAGAATCTAAAAAGTGTGTATTTTCATAGACTTATTTTCAGCTTACAAACTGTTTTGAGAATACCATCCTCATTTAATGTATCCTCAGTTAATGTATTTGGTGTTATTTAATCTGATCTACTTAATCTAAGTAAACTCCTGAATTCTAAGTGTTTTTAAAAATTTTCATATTTTCAGGATGAAGAAACAATTAAGCAAAAGAAAAGGCACATGGGAGACACAAAACACTTTTGTCCAGTCAGTCTGAAAGAGAACTTTGTCCTCTACCCTGGGCTCCAGGAATATGCAGCTAAATATAAAGAAAAGATTTATTATTTTTCAACTTCTGAGTACAGAGATAAATTTTTGAAGAACCCTGAGGAGTATGTGGCTCACAATGAACCACTACAAGTGAGAATCTTAAAAATTATTTAAAGTAGATAATAGCAGATTAAAACAACTATTTTCCATTCCCATTTAGAGTAGTTTATTATTACTACTTTCTTCCTAGGTAACAAATGTATTAGGCAAGTCCTTGAAGCAAATAAAACACATGGCTTCCCCAGTGATTTTTTAATGTAAACTTAAATTAACACATTGAATTAATGATGCAAATACAGCAGAAAAGAGAGGAAGATTATAAAGGCTTACAATAATCTTAAAATGTGTTTAGCAAATGACACATATTGGGTGTTTTGTGTATTTTTTTGTAAGTGGAAAAAGGGTAAAAGAACTGCAGATTTACCAGAATTGTCTAATGAAGTTTCATTTTTACCTGCTGATAGTAGGGTAGTAGATTTGTTTGATGTTTCCAGAGAGCAGGTAGTTTAGTTAGAACAACAATAGAAAGTCTGGAAAAATTAAAATACAAAATTATGTGACTGTTTTTGATGGAATTTTTATAATGATATTTTTGAAGTGAAAAACAGTAGGGGGTGCACTGTACACTCCAATATGTTACAGAATATTCCATGTCTTTCCTATAGGCTCCTCCTTTACGGGTATGTTTACTTGGGATTCATGGAGCAGGTAAAAGTACTTGTGCACGACAGATAGCAGACAAATTAGGCATTTTCCATATTCAGTTTGAAGAATATCTACAGGAATTGATTTTACCCAAAACTAAAAAGAAAGTTGGGCCCTCTTTTGATGAAGATCATGAAGATGACAATAAAATAGCAGAGGAATTGGAAGACTTCTCTCAGACAATGACTAAAACTGAAACAGAAAAAAGCAAAGAGGTAATAAAAATCTTTTTTACATCCATACACAAAATAACCATTTGCAGGCCAGAATAGGAATTTCCTATAAAACTGTAAAAATTGTAAAATTATGTTAAATTAAATACTTGATGAAATTTGGAAATAATTATTCTTGACAATGTTTTCTTATAAATATCACAAACATTCTTCAAAACATTTTCAAGATTTATATACAGGTTTTTTCTAAATAGTAGAGATCGATGCTAAATGGCCAATGGAAGATCAACTGAAGGAAAAAAAAGTCAAGGTCAGAATAATAATGGGAAGGTGTGGTTTCCTCTAAGTGTTTATAATATGCAGGTTCAGTCAAGTGCATGTGTTCCAATTGCACAGGACTTTAAAAACGTTCACCAGCTGTGCTCTTTGCACTCTCTTGGGTCAAAAGGATAGAATGCCTCTACCAGCCCTTTGGTCTGATCACCCCTCATAAGAAATAAAAAAATAAAAAATATTCAGCATTAATAACAGGGTAAGCTAGTCTCTTTTTAATGCAATAGGTTTTGGTGGATTTTAGTGTTTCTTTGCCTATTGGTGGCCGTTTCAAACCAGAAAATAAAACAACTCTTGGGTAGCATAAAATGTGCCTTGTAGCTTAGCTAAAAAACTGTTCCAAATAGTTGTATGTTCATGATACTGGTAGAATATTTCATGAATTACAATTTTCAGGGAATTAGTTCTTTTTTTCATCAGATTGACTACTGGCTTAAAATCCTTATAAATACACATTCTAGAACCTATCTCTTACAGGATGCAATTCCTCTGAAGAATAAACTTTTACATAAATGTTATTGGGGAGAGTATTTTCTTTTATTAGGCAGTGATATGTTGGGAGAAAAAAATCTACAAGGTTTTAATGCAAATAAATTCTTTAGATAGCAATGGATATGCTAAAAGCCTTCATTGTGTGGAGAGGTCTCAACACACGTATACAGCATATGAATCTTTCAAAAACGTGTAGTCCAAAGAAACTGAAAATGTACCTCTCGCACAACAGAAATAAGGCTTTATCCAACACTCAAAGATTCAGGAAGAAATAAGTTTCTGCATCACATTTTAAGAGCCTTTTTTTTAGTGTGTGCTCCTGATATCTGCCAAGTTCCCTTAAGTTACTAGTCATCAAAGATCTTCAAATGCTTCCTACTACAGGATTTAAGGAAGCATGCAGGAGAGGCAGCAGGCTACAGAGGAGGAGGCCTACAGAAACAAGACTCAGGCATAGTATTAGGAAGATGAGCACTCAATGGAAGTGGAAACTAGTGAGGGTTCTGAAGGGTTGCAAAAAGAATTTAAGCAGTACAACAGCAGTAAAAGATCTAGAAAATATGAGTCTGACATGGAAACATGATTTTTGCAAGTAGACTAATCTGTGGCTTAGAGGGCTCTGTGTCTAATAGGAAAGCCTGGGTAAAAAATGGTACTACTTAAAACAGAATAGGATCAAATTTGGGATCATTTACGTAAACTGGACATACACAGGTCAATGGAGTGCACTTGCAGGTGTTGATGAAGCTGCCAAAGGTGCATTCAAGGCCATTCTACCATCTTGCAAAATGGAGCAGGTCCCTGATAACTGGAAGGTAGTATTCTGATGAAATAATACAAGAGCAGGTAATATTGGAAGCAAATGCTTCAACATAGATGGAGTACAGATCAAAATCATAGATGCCAGAACAAAAATCCAGGTTTTCATCAAAATCAAAGAGGGGGTTCTTTTGACAAGTCAAGTTTACAACTTGGTCATCATAGCCTAAAATATGGGAGATGTTTCTGCAGTGATGGCTATGGCTGGTTCTCACTCAGTTTTATTTTTTTGGCATCAATACACGTCTTACACCAAGGCATTTGTGTTAGTATTTTCCCCTTGTCATCTTTATATCTGCTGGGAAACAATCTTCTACTTAGTATCTTTTTTCTCATACTTCTTGTAAACTGCTTTATCTGATGGCATGACCTAAGCACAGCTCATATAATTTCAGTTCAGTTTAGAAGCCCATTCATTGGTCTATGCATAAAACTTTAGAAGATAATTTCCAAGGTTGTAGACTTCTGAGGCATTTCTCTGAATATGACTATCACTGAACCGTCTGACTATCCTGTTTTTCACTGACCCACCACCTCTCCAAAGTGTAATTAAATTCCGTTTGTATCACTCTCTTTTCACTTTGGCACAAGACCAAAGTAGAAGTGTATCTATCAAAGCTTAAGGTCAGCTGTAACTTTTAGGCTGTATCTAAAAAAAGCAAAACCACTAAAGGTGAACAAAGCATACCATGCAGTCTAGCAAGTTCAGCAGAAAGATACCATCCTGTTTGTTTTAGTGTCAACCAAGGCCTTCACATCATTGACAGGTCTGTTGGAGGGCAACCTTGTCCTTCAAATCACTGCTCTGTGGGGTGTTCTCTTTTCTCTACCTGGAATATACATCTTGTGCTTCTTTTCTTTTATCTGATACAAAAGCCATTCCTACCTCTCTTTGGCAGTGGTAATGTCAGTGAGACATTTTTATATGTGTTTTACTGTTTTCTCCCACTTCACACATTCCTTTCAAGATGCCTCTGTGTTACAACTCTGGCTACCACTTTGTCTACTTAGGTATCTTCTGTCATACAAACATCTTTTAATATATACTGTGTCAGGCACTGGAGAAAATATTACTGATACACACTACATTAGACCTGTGACGTCCAGCATATCCTCAAGTTCTTTTGGCTACATTATCAGAATAGATGTCAGGCATAGGAATTCTTATTCAGACATGGCCCTTTGATATCAGACATGTTTTGATTCTGACATGTGTTTTGATATATGAATTATGTAAACTAATCCAGAACCACCACTGTATATCCTCTTTTCATAATTTTTTACCACAGTCTGTGTCAGGAAGCCATTGTATGAGAAGTGCATCCTCAACCATATCAGTCCTACAGAGTTACATATTCTGGGAAACACCCCAACAGTTTTCCACAAGAATTTAGTAGTTTGATTTGGTATTTGAATACTCTGCACTTGACTAATCATTAATACTACTACTGTTCTATAGAACAATGCTATCTGGTATCTGTTCTTGTGCCTATACCCAATAAACTTACATATCCTTCTTTAACATATTTTTTTTTATTCCTTCCAAATACAATAGTTGCTTTTAAAATGTGAAAAAACATTCTGATATAGTGCAGGTAGTCTTCCAGCATGGGAACACTTTATAGCCAAGTGGAAAACTGCTTGTAGGCAATCAGGAGAAACTGCTCATTTCAGTTCCTATTCCTCTGAACTGAGCATATATATAATTAAATACTTAACAGTAGTGCTTGATTTTAGGTTTCATTAAAACTTATACAGCAGCAATTGCCCTAATTTTAGGGAATTACCAAAAATATATTATGTAGTAAGGTGCAATGTGGCAAATGAGTTTGTTTCTGCTGGTTTAAGTCAAATGAAGACAGTACCTTACTTAGCCAAAAAACAATAAATGTGTCAAGTAAATACTTCTTTCTGGTTTTGGTTGGTTGTTTGGTTGATTCTGTTTTTTCTTTTTTCTCTTATCTTTTTTTTTTCATTTTTGGTGGATTTTATTTAGATAAAGGATGTGAAATTAACTGATGAGGAAGAGGCAATCAAAGCAAATCTAATGGATAACACAGAACTGCCTCCAGAAGTCCTTGATAACATTGTTCCTCAGTGGTGGAAGAAAGAGCCATTCCGGTAACTGTAATTAGATTCTCTCTTTCTTTAATTAATCTTAGGAAGTATTTAATCCATTGTGTCCACAATTGTAAATAACTATTGCAGATATTATTTCAGTGCTCTTTTACTTTTTATGAGTAATGACCTACCTGTCAGTCTTGGTTTTGTTGTACTATTTTGATTGATATTTTGACAGTAATGTTTTGTTTCATGTGCTGCACACGGGATTGGACAAAAGTACTTGGCACATCTGAATTGGATTAAATCTCCTAAATAGCTGGGTAGTTTTCATGGGCTTACAGGATAGATATGTAAACAAACCTTTTATATTTTTACGTAATTTTTGTCCTGACTACAGACAGGGAACAATGGTTCTCTACACAGTGTAAAAACAGGGAGATCAGTTTTAGGAAAAATAGAATGCACCAAGACAAAAAATTACCCACCATTACACATAATGTCGTAATATTATATTGTATTATATCACATTACAATACATTACACTACTAAACTATACTGTGTTGTACTCTCCCACAGCATCCACTCCCACTTCTTGTAGCTTCTTGTAGCTAGTTTTCTGCAATTTTACAATATATACTATTAAAGTCTAAAATAATAGAAATAAATATTAACTTCTTATCAACACAACATTCAGCCTTACATAACTACTCACCTAAATTGAAAATGGAAGAGCTCCAATAAGCCATAGAACTTTCCAGGTATAACTGACCTGTTTTTAACATCTGCAGGGAGAGAAATATAAGTCATGCTGAGTGGCAGATTTCTCATCCTATACTAGAGAAGAAACATAATTTTTCAGGCACAAGCTTTCTTCAGCAGTTGTTACCAGAAAAGTGTTTGGGGCACCTTCTATTTTTTGAGAGCAGTGCCTAAGAATTATTGTTTTTAGAGTCACACAAACAAGTCTGAGGACATGATTTATTTTGGTTTTTTTAAGTTCTTTTAAAATATTTAAGCATTTCACATTAAAACCTCAGAAGAAATTAATTTCTAAGTACACTAATTAAAATACAGTGAAATATAGTGAAATATCAGTTTGACATTGTCAAAAGATAGTAGCTGAAAGTATTTTTTAAATTTTACTTCTAACATATGTATTTAATACGGGAGGGTTTGTGGGTTTTTTCAAAATAATTACATGTTCACTGTGTTGCACTTCAAACTACACTGTGTAATGACAAATGTCTTATTGTCCAATTAGGTCCACAGGCTTTATACTGGATGGCTTCCCTCGTACTTCAGATGAAGCCAGATATTTGTCAGAACAAGGACTCTGTCCTGATGTTGCAGTTTATATTCAAGTAGAAGAAAGTGACATTTTTGACCGTCTTTTTCCTCTGCGTCTGAAAAAATGGAAAGACAGACGGGCTAAAAAAAAGGAATATAGAAAGAAGCTGAAGGACCTAAAAGCAAAAATAAGGGTAAGTTTTCAGCCCTACACTGGTTTTTTTGTTGTTGCTTCAACAGGAGAGGTCTGAATACAGATTCTGAAACTCCTAAAGCTGTGAAGAGCACACACTGTGAGTAACAGATATTGGAGCCAGGAGACACAGTCCTACACATTCACAGCATTCCTAGGCTTGCCACAGGAACCAAAAATAATTTAGGGCTCCTTTCCTCTTCTATGCAATTATTTATGCAGGGATTTGGGCATCTTACAGCCCAAGAAAAGTAGCTGTGCTGCCAAATAAATGGCAGTCTGACAGGATCTGGAAAGTCTGGGGAAAAAAGGCAACTAGATGGAGGGAGTGAATATGACAATAAAAAAATCACATAGACAGTTCACGCACTGTAATGTTGTTGCATCCCAGATTCCCTGAGCATGTGCTGTTGAGTTGATCAACATCTCCCATAGGCTGACTTCAGGAGTACCATATGGGGGGCATCTGTGTTACCAAGTCTGATACTCTGCCCAGGAATGTAGTAACTCTAAGCCACATTCTCAGTGCTGTTGCAGCTGCTCTGTGTCCCATTCAAATGAAGCTGTACCTACTATTGAACAGGTTACAAATTGGTTGAGGTAACCTGAAGCCTCTATGCAGACATTTACAATTGGCACATGTAATATATTCAAGGTTCCTAACTTGCTATAAAAGTGAGATAAAGTACTTCACGTGTAATATCAGAAAAGGTCTGAGCACAATTACTACAGAGCCGCTGACACACAGGAAGTTAGGACAATAGAATTTGGGACAAGACTCATACAATACCATTAATATCCCTAAACAGTCAAAGGGAACACCACACATTTACTACTGCACTCAGTCACCCCTTCGTCAAATGGCAGAAATCACCTATAAATTTAGAAACTCTGTAGTTTACCAGTAAACCTATTACTGTATTTTCAGTGTGATAAGAACCACAGTCTTTCTTTTTCCTCTAATCTCAATCTCAGAATATGCCATATTAGTTTTACTAAAATACACTTACGTGTTTGCCTAGTAGAGAGGTATATCTGCTCTGCAACATTTCAAACTCTAGGTAGTATTTTTGAACATTAGAACCAACTGGAAACAGAACTTTTAAGGTGGAAAGAACAGTGTTAATTACAGGTTACATTACCAATTTTCAGAGGGGAGCTTTTATTAGGAAGTATCATCAGTCTTCTTACATCTTTTTTTCACTAATAGAATGAGAAGATTGCCAGAAGAAGGGAAGAACTTCTAGCAGAACGAAAACAAAAGAAGCAGGAGGTAAGAAAACAACCTAATAAGAAAAATTTTAAATAGAAGTGTTTGCATTCATACCATAGAAATTTCTAGAGCTTTTAGTCACAGACTTGAGGACAATGTAGAACAGTTAAATAGACTGTGAGATACTTCTACTTCCAAAAATAATTTTATGTTATATTTGAATTGTTTTAGAAACTATTGATTCATTAAGACAAAAACGATTTTAAAAGAATTCTCAATATGTGCTTCAATTCAGGAAAATACTTATGAATGTGTTTAATGTATCTAATTTGTAAGCATAAGAGTAGCCCCACTAACTGAAATTACGCATGTGCCTTTAAGTACACAGTCAAATCCACAGTTAATCCAGAATAGGAGTGTATCAATATTTCTGCCCAAAGTCAATTACATAACATATTTATAAATGCATTCATGTACTACTTGACTGCTCATGATATTTTGTCAGCTACGCTTTCCTCAAACATGCTTGTTTATAACAATGTCCTGTCAAACTACAATACCTTGTGTGAAAAAACACTCTTCTTATCATAAACTACATTGTAGCTCTTCAGCTTTTTTAAGTACTCTTGGAACTGGTATGATGCTTCACTGCATGCACTATGCAATACTGCTGTATTTTCTTCTGAAATAAGATTCTAGAATTTACTAGATTTTTGTTTATGATAAAGGATATCCCAAAATGAGGTTTTATTGAATTAATGGCTTTTCTAATTAAAAAGACAAGAATACCATATGTTCCTTCAAAACATCTGTATCGTAGGCATGAAACAACAGAATATTTTGTCTTTATAGGCTTTAGCAAATAAGGAGAATGATGAAGCTACTGAGGAGGAGGAGGAGAATGAAACTGAAGATATTGAAGCTATACTTGCAGAAGAGTTTTTAGAAGAAGAAGAAGAGGAAGAACCAGACGAAGAAGAAAATGAAGAAGATGCTGTTGAGCGCATGCAAAATGAAATTTCAGAAAAGTTTGAATTAGAAGTAGAGAGATTACAAACTGTGCAGGTAGTGATACCACTGCTTATTTTGTTAAATTATATGCTCACATGAAGAATTTCCATATTTATTTGTCACATTAAAAATTTGTAGTTGTTAAGTAACTGTGCTGCTGTACTTATGATCTAAGTATGTGAACAAGATGAAGACAAGATGAGAAGGTATAGACTTTAAAAAGTCTATAATTTACATTACTAATATAGTAGAGGGAAGAAAAGGAAGCTTTTGGGTAGACCTATCCAGTCTTGCTGTCATTTCTTTTTTGATAGGTCAGTTGATACACACAACCAAACTAGAGAGTTGTGAATATATTAATTATTTCAAAATAATTTTTGAGGCAAAATTCTTACTAGACAGCTCTATTTTTTAATACAGTCCTCAGTTGTTGGTGATGAAACCAAATGTAAAGAAAAAATTCAAATCTAATCTCAGTTAAGATGCCAGGTGTTTGGCACTGTTTACACACCTAGTAACATAATTTTATTGAAATCAGTGCAATTGCCTATGGCGAGGTAACCTCATCTAACACTAGATATCTGCAACGCTAATGCCACATCTAAGGCAGTAAGTAGATTAGTGATATTTGTTTATTATCTACTAAGTATCTCACTTCAGAAAGAAATTAATCATGATTTAGAAGAAGCTCTATCCACTGACCAAAGAGAAGGTTTACAAAACCAGATAATAATATAATATTGTAGTACTGTGACACTTAATATAAAAGTTTAAACTTCAGTGGGCAGAAAGACCAATTCCCATCTCAAATCAAATTTTGCTGATTTATGGTGACTGAGAGCATGCTTAGGAAATCCTTGACAGTTCACAGAAAATCCTGCCATCAGTCTTTATTAAAAATCTGATTGCATTTATGATTTTAATATTTTCATTATGTTTTCATAACCAGGAAGAACTTGAGAAGTTATTAATACCACCAGTTGAGATCAATGGCAGACGGAAGCCTCGCGTCGTGTGCTACCAAATACACAGCAAGCTGAAATCTCTAGTGGAAACCCGCAGAAGCGTTTTTGAGAAATGCTACCCAATACGTTTGCCACTTGCACAGAAGATGCTACTTTTCTCATATAAATTACCAAGTTCTTTTGGTCAGTGGGATCCAGTCAAGGTAATGTTCTTAAAAGGCTGAAGAATGTTTTCAAGAGTTGACACATTTTAAAAATGTATTTCACATTAAAAAGATGTTATCTGACAGTAGCAACTAATACCAGAAATCTTTAATGAAAACTACATTACTGAATCAAAATGACACCACTGAATATACACAAAATACAGCAAGCATTGATAATAAAAGGTGTTGGTCTTTTCAGTGTTGCAGCTAATTTAAGTCTGAGAGGCATTGTGTAAAATTGTTACACTATCATTGGTGACAAGATTAAAGGTGGCATTGAATCAGAAAGAAATGCCTAACTCTTAATGATACACAAAACACAGGACAATAGAGAAAGTCTTAAAGCCTTCCAGTAGTAGTGAGAACAAACTGAAAGGATTTGGAGTATGAATTTGTAAGAAGCCACACACACAAGTGGCCACCAAACTTAGTAGTGGCAAAAAATATTAGGTGTATGTGATTCATTAGCAATAATTCTTTCTTGTCAAAATTTACAAATTTTGAAGAGCAACAATTTCCATAGTATTTTACTAGAGATCTGGAAAGCTGAGGTACCAAAATTCTTTTTCATGGCTGCATCAATTGGCATCTAATAATCTAGGGACTTATTAATAGGCGTAGATATTTCTACTCTTCTGTCATTTCCAACTATTGAACCACAGTTTATGTGTTTAACTGCAATTAGTCTCTACATCCTAGTCCTCGCACTTTGTTCAATCAGTTTTCACTACATTTTTGTATTCAATTTCTGCAATTAATTCCTTTATTCTATAGAGATTTTTACCAACCAAAAAGTCCAAGTCAGTTAGAAGAAAGACTATTGGATAAAATAAGAGTGGTGTGCTGACAGTGAAAATGTACAAGCTGATAAAAATGGAAGAGAAATAGGCTAATTTTGAGGGCATTTTAAGATAATAATAGGAATTATAAAATTGATTACAGATTGTAAATTTTGGGGTAGAAAGGAAGATTGAATAGATGCCAGTTACTTTCAGATTAAATCTGGGGGGGAAGGGAAGTAGTTATGCAACTGATTAGATAAGCAGAGAATAAATATTTTGAGCTGAGGGAGGAATGGAAGCAGGAGAACAGACTCATTAAATCCCATAAATTGAGGGCAAGCACCCTGAAATGACTTGATGCAGGAATAGGAACCTAAGGATATGAGAAGAGTCTGGCAGGACAATGTCACACAGTAGAACAGTCCCATCTCTAGCTGTAATAACCAGACCAACATTACTGATTCCTTCAAAGAATAGTAATAGATTTGTGAGGTATGATTTTCCTTGACAAGAGGCTGAGTTGACTCTTCCCCATTATTTGATATGTATGCCTATACCTACTGGGGTTTTTTTCCTTAATATAGTTCAGTCTGCTCAATACAGAGTCAGATTTACTGGACTATGTTTGCCAGGTTCTACTCTGGACAAAAAAACTTTTTAAAAAATGGTAATTTTCTCCACCTTCCTTTTTTTGTTGAAGGAAGGCCAATGTTACACATTACTCAGTAAGAATTACACTTCTGTGTCCCTTTAGAACAGTGAGGTAAATACCATCTGCTCTGGGCAGTTTTTTCTACATATGTCGGCATTTGTTTTAAAGCATCTTTTATTGACACATTAAGGCAGTTCTTCCAAGAAGGGCTGCAACAGTGGCATGACTAAGTTCTTCCATAGGGAAGAGTGGTGCAAGGAATTAATCTGGCATTACTCCAATGACTATTTCTGCCAATTGCATCTCTGACATGTCAATGATCCATCAACATTGCAGACTTTTTAGTAGGCTGTCTGATGTGTTTGAAAATATTTCATCAGCAGTGCATATATTTTTCCAAGAACTTTTTTTGGCTTACTTTGTTGTGGTTTTTTACTTGACCATAATGTAAGTATTGATATTCTTTTATGTCTTCTTCATTTTTACATGAATTCTGGTGAATACAATATTCTCAGTGTATTTTCTACTGTCAGGCAGGTAGGTGGGTTTAATTCAATGAGGAATAAAATCATTCTCTTTATTCTTTGAAAATTCAAAAAAATTATTATGTTAATCTCTGACTACACGATCTTGGCAGACATAAAGTGTTACGGTACCACCTACTGGAAACAGCGAGTATTCTTTCTCTCTTCAATATTTGTTTCATCTTTTTGAACAAGAAGTGTAGGTATGGAAGTTTCTCAGACTAGAGGAACATATTATGTCCATATGTATGAAATTCAGAATGTTTTGATGGTTTGTCTCACATGGTTGGTACTCCTCTACCTGCCTATAAAGCCATTTCCCTGGAATGGAGGAAGAAAAGGCTTTGTCAAACCTAATTAACTGATTCTCATTTTGTATATTCTACAGCTAAGCAAAGGAGATGTGATCAAGCCACAACACAGGCATGGAAATGCAGTCTTTCCAGTAATCCATCGACAATATATTTATTTCTTTACAAGTAAAGAAAATAAAGAAACATTTATGACAAATCCCATCAAATATATTTGTCAGCCAAAACCTAATCTATCTGTGCCAGTAAAGATTGCAATTGTGGGACCTCCAAAATCTGGAAAGACTACAGGTATGAGCAGTTATCTATAAAGCAAAACATTATTTAATGACTGAAGCTGTATCTGTCCTTACTGTTATTAAAAAATAATAAAACATTAATATTGTTGGTCTTCCTGCTTTTCTTGCCAGGCACAGATTCTTTTAGTTGCATTCTCTAATGTCTCATTTGACAGTCTGATACTTATGCATTGTCCATCTGAATTTTATCCCAGGTCCTTAAGATGTTAGTGACCTGGACTTGCACTTAGAAAAACTGGACTTACACTATTTATACCCCTTGTATTATTTATTATTATTTTCTAACTGTTTCTCTTTTTTTTCAGTCAATATGAGCTAATTTAAAATGGAGAAATAGTCCTAGGATCAAGGACAAGCACCCCAATCTCCCCACTCCTCAGTCTGTTTCCAAATTTCTAAAAAAAAAACCAAAACAAATTTCCATTCTTCTCCCCTTTCTCTTCCATGACTCTGTCAATCCACACGTCTTTGCCTTTTATTGGAGGAGGAAATTAATTTTAAACCATAGTTTAATGATTAGAATAGGATGTTAGGAAGAAAAGAGATGGGTTCAAATTATCTCATATTTAGGATGAAATATTTTGCCATATTTCCCATTTCTTGGATAAATGATATAACTGATGGGCTGTTCTGTAAAAGGAGCAGCAGTGGAAGCATATTTTCTAACACACTGTAATAAAATTGACTGTATCTGCTGAGGTTTGTGCTAAATTGAATAGTGTTAGTGCACTGGGCATGCCCTGTGCCTGTGCCAGAGTGTGATGTTGCTTACCTTAAACATTGTGACTTGAAATCAAAATATTTTGCAGTTGCCCAGAAACTTGCGAGTGTTTATGGGTTCCTGCGCCTGTCCTTAGGAGATGCCATCCGGTTTGTGATAAACAAACAGCCAGAGACTGAGCTGGCACTTAAGGTAAAGTCACACCTTCTCCAAGGACTCACCGTACCTGATGAATTGGCCATCCAGGCTCTAGATGTGGCTCTGCTAAATCACGTGGATAATGCCACTGGGTAAGAGTCTTCTTGAGGTTTTGGGGGTTTCTCCAAGACATGCCAGTCCCTTCATAGGCATGGATTCCCATGTAATTGCTGTAAAACAATTTCACTAAAACACATCAGTGGTTTTTGCATTAAGAAAATAATTTGTACAAAAGGAGATTTTTCACAATTGCTCTGAGAAATGAGACTGAAGCATAATTTTCTGCAATTTTCAAGTAACTATATTCCAGTAAATCCAAGTAATATACTTCATGACAGTTACTTTTTTTTCAGTCAATAAGCCAATATCTCCTTTCATCCTTCGAGAACTACTATTTGGTTTTTCTTATACCAACTCCAGACCAACTTGGACACACCTGATTTTCTTTGGTCATGCAGGCTGGTTCAGTACTCAAGTTTTTTTCTGGTTTTGTTAACAACTGAAGTTATTAAGGAGGAACTGAAACCAGTGAGTCTTTCTACCTCATTCATATGTGATCCTAGGCTCTTTCTCCACCACTGAAACACCTTTGAAAGTGTGCAGACTTAAAAAGCTTTATCATCAGTATTTCATGACATTCAACTCCTCTCCCCAAAAAGGAAAATTATTACAGAGAAAGGCAATTCTGCAATAATCTCTGAAAATTATTTGTGCTTGAGATCAGAATTCTTTCAGCTTCTCTTTCATGTTAAATCCTGGAATATTGTTCCAGTATATTTTGTTCCTGTATTGGCTAAAATGTGAAAAGCATTTCTTCTTCAATATGATTTTAAAAACTCTTCAAATACTGTAGCAAATTATTTTACTTACCACTTTAAAAACTGTTCCTCCCAATCCACATGGATACTTCTCATCATTAAAATGATATTTCTGAATTACTGATGTGTCAGAATTTTAACATACACCATTTTTATAAGTCATAGCCATCCACTTACCTTTTGCGTTTTGTGCATTTCCTTTTCTCATTACTATTTCTTACTCTACCTACTTGATTTTGTTTTACTTGGTTGTAAATTCTTAGGAGTGAAGACTGTGCCTAACAAGTGAGAGCAGTGATAATTTCATGGCATGGGTGTAGACTTTTGTCTCCATGGAAAATGTACTAGAAATGTACATAGACTTACTGGTTGATTGGAAACTCACTTCTTAGGAAAACTATTTTTCTGTTTCTATTTGTGTGCAGAGTTGTAATTGATGGATATCCTCTAACAAGAACACATGTAAATCTCTTGGAATCAACTAAGATAATTCCAGTGAAAATCTTTGAATTAGATATGGATACAAAGGAAGTGTTCGGAAGAGCACTGTTGGATAAAGAAAGCACAAACCGGTAGTGATACTCCTTCATAGAATATTTTTTTCTATGTGATATTGTAATATCTCTATTTATGTGCCTCAGTGCTATACCCAGAGGTTGTATCTAACCTGGAGCATAACTCAGCTGTCTCTGAACTCCACGTATGAAAGACATTGGAACCAGTCCCTCTCCTTTCTAATGCTTTGATTTCCATAGCCCAGAAACAGGGATGTAAGGTGTTTGTGGCATGCTCTGGCCAGATCCCTCAACTGCATGACTGAGATCACAAATGTGCAATGCTGTGTACCCACTGCTTAGTTTAACTGGTTTAATGAAACTGTACCTCAGAAATGTTACCAGTTCTCTCTGCTGCTGAAATTCATTTTTCATCAAATCAATTATTATCATGAAAGAAATGGATACTTCATCTAATAAGCTCTCCTTTAGAGTTCTTTTAAAAACGTGGAAATAGTGCATATTGAGTAATGTATAGAATTCAGGAGTTCTAAGCCTTTCAATTCAGTTCATTCCCTTCTTTGTTTTTCTGAGAAGATAAATATTCTGTTTAAAGAGCAGTTGGTTGTTTTTGAGGAAGAACAGTAAGTAGTTTATAAGAAGACAGAGAATGAAAAAGAACAGAACATTCACCTTAAAATTAAATTGTGTAAGAACCTGGTTCTCATTAGAGGAAGTGTTTCTAAGAAGTTCCAGATAGCTTGGAGCATTACTGCATGCCTCTTTCATTTTGTCCTTTTCTTTTTGTCTCTTTCTTTTTATCAAGTAATCAGTACAATGTTAAATTGTTTACTGAAAGACTAAAGACAATTTGCATTGCAAAAAATTAAATCAATGATGTGTTTTTGAAAGTATTTACTTTCAAATTAATTTAAAATACCAAACTAATTATATTTCATAGACTTAAGTACAAGTCAAGCGTGCAATATCAGGGTACCACTTGATGGTGTATTTGTAGTGTGTGTCAGGTAATATGTGCTGATACATTCCAAATCCTTCGCAAAATAATTATTGAGTTGTATTTGAGACATAAATAGAAAAAGTTTTGTTCATTGTTTTTGAACAGGACTGTCTGATCATAAGTACACTGCTTTTCACATGTAGCTGATAATATTCTTAATAAGAAATTTGAATTTCTCAAATATGCTCTACAGTGTCAATAATAAGAATTTATAGTGAACTCTAGAATTTACACCTGAAATTCAATGGAATTATCTAATCTTCAGATTTAAATCACTGTTATTTTTCATTGTCTTTAGACCTCCCTATCCTGAACATGACAGCTCACAAATTCTAGCTATTAAAAATTCCTGCTATAAACAGTACATTGATGATATTAGAACTTACTATATGAAGGAACATCAGAACTGGTGTGTGATTGATGCCAGTCATAGCAAGTGGAAAGTCTGGAACAAAGTTCTGCAGGAGGTTCAAGTGGCTGTTAAACAAATCCAGATATACCTGGAAAGAATAAAAGAAGGTAAAAGAAAAACAAGGTTTCCCAGAATATTTGTTTCTTTTAAAAGCTGCAAAGTACTACGTGCATGACAACTTCACCTTTCTTTGGATGAGGCTAATTCTTGGGCACATACATACTCTTAAATTCTTCAATCTCATCTGCAGAGATCTTGAAGAGATCTCTTGAAAAGAGTCAAGACAAAGGCAACTACAGGGCAGTCTGAGGCCATCCTCCAAAGAACAGGGTAACAGAAGTCTGCTAAAGTCAGAGTCTTTGGTCCATGGTAGATTCGGCAACACTGGGTGGTAAATCACAAAGAGTACCCCAAAGGTACAATGGGAACTCTAACTTGCAGCTTCACTTTAGTGTTAGTGAAGGAAGAGTAAGGGAGAGGGAAGATGTTCATTTAAAATCCAGAAATAAGCTTAAATATGCCATCTGAGTTAATTTCTGTGCTTTGGGAAGAAACCCACTTTATTCTAAAATGACACAGTTCCCAACTGACTTTTTGTGTGTTAGCATTGCTCAGGATTAAATATGACTTTTAAACATGTCTATACTATTTAACTAGAATTCCTCTGAAGGGCAAACAGACTTCCTTAGCTTATATCCACCTTTTGGGTTTAACTTTTACAGCTCTGTGGCTGCACCCATCTTAAAAATCAGAGTCATAATCAAAAATATTAAAAAACATGTAACTTTTTCGCATCAAGCTTGAAAAGCACTATTTTTAAGTAATTTGGGCTTGAGATGACATTTTATTGAATATATTTCCTCCAGATAGACTGTAGCATTTTCAAGATATGGATGAATAAAGGGAAGGCTTTCATCACACCTTATACTCTTTTTCACCAATGTAAAGAAATAAAATAATAGCTGAAATGTTCCTTAGTAACACAAAGGAGTGGAACAATAAATTATAAATAATAAGAAGAACATAGACTAATAAGCTGAGTATGCAGAGTATCCCACATAATTAATAATTATTATACTTCTTAAATGCTACAAAAATGTTATTAAAATTAGTTGGTAAAATGAGTTGCAACTTAATTTTATTATCAAATTGCTGTTTTAGTTCTCATTATTTTATGATTTCCAAATTATGAATTACCTTCTAAACTGTAGCATTTCTGAGCAGAATTGTTTGATGCTTCTATGTCTCTCATAAATAAAACATTATCATTAATTGCTTTCATTAACAGGAAAAGCAGCCAACCTTGCTGATTTATGTATCACTCCCACGGAGCTGCAGGATCGGCTGGGGGAGTGTGGACAGTACTGTCCCGTCAGCCTTGCTGAGAAAGGTGAACTGATTGACTGCTCTGTGACCTCCTCACTGCAGTTTGCTGCAGAATTTCAAGGGCGCTATTACAAAATGGCTTCACAGGAAGAATTGGAAGTAAGTGTCAAAAAGCAGGTCAAAAAGGAGGGGGTTGTGGGAAGACGGAACATTGTTGCTTAAGTTCTTTGATTCCATACAGGAACAGGTAATATGCAACTTGAATCAGACCACTGTTGTTGGCATCCAAGCTTTTGTTCTGCATACTTCTGCTATCAAACATCCAGGCAGACAAAATGCAACACAGACACCATTAAACTAAAGCTTGTCTTACAAATTGTCACAGATCAAACATTAATTTGAAAACAAGCTTTCTCCTTTCTCCATCTGTTTTGGGGAGATTGTGTGTAGAAAGTGGTTTACGATAGCAGTGGATAGAGATGGATGGTGGGTAGATAGTGACTACTTCAACTGAGAGTAGGTTGGAAAAGAAATTACCCAAGAGCAACAGCAGTGCCAACACACTGTTGCATTGTAGAAAAAATAGGTATCTAAATTGTGTGAGCCACTCCTCTGACTAAGAGTCCTACAGTGCTTCTTTCCTGATAAAAACATTTCTTTTTCTACAGAAGTTCTTGAGCAGCCCAGAGGTTTATGTGTCATCACTGGCATCTCGCCCTCTCCCACCCCCACATATGCTACCAAAGAAACTGACTGCAGCAGAAGTGAAGGCCTTATTCCCTGCAAAAGCTGAAATGCAGGGATACTGTCCAGTCACTTACCTAGATGGAAAACAGAGGTATGCTACTAGAGTTTTCATAATCTGAATTACAGACTATGTCTCTTGTATTAATGCATTAATAAGGAAGCACTTTCAAATTACTTTTTAATAGTGTTCAGGGTTTGGACAGGTGAAGCAATTACAATTCTCTATATTGTGCCTGTGGCTTTGGAAATCAATATAAAATCACCTTTTAATACTTACATGACTACAGGTTCTACAAGGATCTGTGTTGGCTTGCTGTCTTTCATGGTGAAGATGGACAGATATAGTTTGAATTCTCTCTATCCTAAGTCTTCAAAGGTTCAAAGAAATCTCATAAATCCCTAGTAGATGCAAAACTAGCTATTATGATTTTTATAGGAGATCCGTAAAGCTCCACCATAAAGTCACACAGATTTCTCAGTGTGCAAGAATTTTGCATCAGAGGAAAACCACAATAGCCAATTCTGTGTTAGCCCTTCCTAATCTCCTGAACAACTTTGACTGGCATTTTAAATGGAGCTCTAAAGAAGCGCTATAAAAGTTCCTTAATAAGCAGATTTTGAGGCAGAGACTTATCAGATTTTGAACCTTGTAACTGTCAGTCACGTAGTGGAAACTTGGATGATCCAATTGCTATTTTTTGTAGTTGCTACACTTGCTAAATTACCAGAATGCTCCCAGTAGCTCATGAATTTACACCACACAAATTATGTTTTACGTTTCCTGTGAATGAGTAATTCTTCTCCTCCATCTCTTCAGATATGAAGCTTTGGTGCCTGGCAACATTGAATATGCAGCAAAATACCAAGATAAGTTATATATTTTTGAAAGTGAAGAAAAACTTCAGAAGTTTATGAGGTGAATACATTAACTGCATTTTAATCTTATTCAGTCATGTCACTGTTTATACATCTTAAAAGTGCTTACTTTTTGTCTGGTTAGGTTACCAGAGAAGTACTGGAATCTGAAGCTTCCCCATAAACTCCCTCCAAAAAAAGAGCCAATGCTACTAACTACACTTCCTTTGGCTGGATACCTTGAACAGGCCAGTTTTTGCTTTTTGATTTTAAAACATGATTTTGTGATCTATAACATATCCCATTCCGTTTTTTAATTTTTAATGCATTTGAGTCGTGTTTATTAATGGGATTATATTAAATTGAAAATTTTGTAGTTACAATTGAGAGCAATTTTTTTAAAAGCCTTAAAATAATAGATATTTGTAGCTTCAATGGAAAAAATACAAAGACTGTCAGAGGGGGATAATAAGTTGCAGTATTATATGATAGATTTTCTGACTTAGTTGTTTATCATATCTTGTAAGAGTACATTTTGGTTTGATTTTTAATACCAGCATAGACACAAGCTTACCTCGAAAAATTTAAGAGTAGTTTGTTACACTTTGACACATGAATAAAGAAAAAATGATTCATGGTCACAGCCCTCCCTATTTTATGCTAATTTGTTATCTTCTACTATTCACCAGCTTAGGGTATTGTCCTGTATTGTTACATCTGCATTACAATAGGATAAGGCATTGTTCAAGATTTTTGTAATGGTCTTTTAAACCTGTTTTCTTTCTTAAGGGAGTAGCAACTTCTCTAATAAAAGCTCTGCATGAAGTTGGCAGCCTTAAGCCAAAGTTTCCATTCCTAAGTGTGAAAGAAACTGCTCTGCTTTTTGTCTCCTTCCATTTAAAAGGTAATGTATAAAATAGCATGCTATAAAAATAACTAATTATATAAATGATATAAATCCTCGGATACAATATAGTTAGCCATCCCCAGGCTATGCCGCTTCAGTCTGTGTGCCACACTACCCAAGTTTGTCACTGCCTGGAGTTTCACCAGCATCTCATGGTCTGAGAAGTGGGAAGTTGACAGCAGCTGAACATGTTTGTTGTGTCTTCTTTTACAAAAGCGTGATCTTTCTGATTATCATGACCCTTTTGGAGCCAGGAACTTTCTGAAATACCAAACTTGATCTTTTTGGCTTGGCACCAACAGGCAAGGTGTTTATCTGTACCATGGATAATGCTAACAGGGGTAGACTCGGTCCCTTTGAAAATTTCTGTAATGTAATTCCACAAAGTTTACAGGGGACACTAACATGCTGCTTAACTTCTTGCAGCACACAACCCCCGGAGCTCGGAGCCGGTGCGGCAGATGTACAGGAAGAAGCTGTTGCAGTTTGTAGAGCACTGCCAACTCATCCCCTACCTGGGGACTGCCATGATGGGCCCATATAAGGAGCCAAGAGATCGGCCCTTTGGCCTTGATGATAAGCTGCAGGCTTTTCTTTCCTTGAAAGGCACCCACCCCACTTTTGTGTGAACCCGGTATTTCCACTGATTAACACATGGAGTGTTGCCATCAGGCACCAGCATGGCTGCAACATGCCCAATAAACATCAGGCTTTCTTGGGCCTTTTTTTTAACCATGAAATCTTAAAAATAAAATCTTTTGTCTGAATTTGAGAGATACAAAGCTACTAGAGAGCGTCCAAGGAAGGCTGTGAGGGCAGTGAAAGGTCTTGAGGGGAAGCCATGTGAGAAGCAGCTTGAGGTCACTTGGTCTGTTCAGCCTGGAGGACACTGAGGAGAAACCTCACTGCAGTTACAACTTCCTGGTGAGGGGATGAGGAGGGGCAGACACTGATCTCTGTGGAGACCAGTGACAGGACTCGAGGGAATGGCCAGAAGTTGTGTCAGGGGAGCATTAGTTTAGATATTAGGATAAGGTTCTTCACCCAGAGGGTTGGGCACTGGAACAGGCTCCCCAGGGCAGTGGTCACAGCAGCAACCTGACAGAGTTCAAGAAGCGTTTGGCAACGCTCTCTGGTACATAGTGTCATTTCGGGGGCTGTCCTAGGCAGAGCCAGGAACTGGAATCTCGACGTTGGGTCCCTTCCAAGCCAGGACGTTCCGTGATTCCGTGGCTCCAAGTCCCGCCCGAGCGGCACTCACTGCGGCAGCGCAGGCGCGGCGCCAGCCCCGGCCCGGAAGTGCAGCGGCGGCGGCGAGCGGTGAGTGCCAGGCAGGGCAGGGCGGGCGGCAGCCGGGCCGGGGGGGTCGGGTCCGCGGCTCTCGCGGGGCAGCGCCGGCTCCCTGCTCCTGCCCCTGCACCACGAGAGACGAACGTGAGGGGCAGCCCGAACTGTGCGCGGGGGGCGGTCGCTCGCGCGGTGCCCTTGGCCGTGCCCGTGTCGAGGCCCAGACCCGGGCCGTGCGCTGCCCACCGGGGTCAGCTCCCGGAAGCTCCTGAGCCCTCCCACGGCTGGAGCGGAGTGTGTATCCGAACGCACTGCCGACAGCGTAGGGCCTTCTGCTTGAGTACAGCCTCACTGTGTAAGGGTGAGGGTCTTTTTAGCGAAGGCGGGTGTTTTGGATTTTGCAGTCAAAATACTAATGCTGTCATCTGCTAGTTAAACACTGAAGCCCTTCACGTAGTCAGAACTCACAAAACTTCCACTACCTTGTCTGGAACACGTGTGGATGTTAGGGGATGCCTGCAGGCAGAGTTGGCAGCAGCTGTTGAGGAATTCTTGTAATGCACGGTAAGGCAGATTGGGTCACGCCTGCAGTTGTACTTTAAGGTGCTCCAGCAACAAACATCAGGCTCACGTGCGCCGGAACTTAAAGCTCCCAGATGAAACAATTTGACTCTGCTGTGAACTATTTGGTAGTTGATCAGGGCTAAGGAATCCTTTTCTCACCACCTCAGTAGCATTTAGGTATGTATCATCGGTGGGTAGTGTCTGTTGTTTCTTGGAGCATTTGTTCAAGTGATCGAAACTGTTACAGTAACTAAATACAAATATGCAAATTTATATGTGTTTAATATGACACTTGTATAAATTAGGATAGCAGGTAGCTTATCTGTTTTATCTTTGGCTCAGCTAAGCCTTGTAAAATATGACATTTTGGGCATGTCTCTTCCATAATATTTGCTGGATTTTTCTGAAATTGCTGGATTTTTTGTTTGCTATTAATTTTTGCAAATTTACTCTCAAAGAAGCTTTATAAGTTAAATTGATCATTAATAGATACCTTAATGAGCCCTACGTTAGACAGAACCCTTCAAAACACTGCTGTTTTTCTGTTTGTATTGCCTGCCTTCTTAGGCTGAAGCTTAGTAAGGTAAAGTGTTACAAAAGAGAAATTTTCAGAAAGATAGGTGTGGGTAAAAGAAGTCATGAAGTCCTACCACATTGATACCAATGAAGTTTTATCATTTATTACAGGATTTCCTAGCCTTGTCCCTGAATAATCTGCACTGATCAAAGTGCAGTTGACCTTTTTGTTCCCAGTGTGGTGAGTTGATGCTGGCTGGACAATCAGGTGCCTACCAGAGCTGCTCCATCACCCTCTGTCTCTCTCTCTCTGTCACTCTCCCTGTGACTGTTCTCAGATGGACAGGGGACAGAGAATAAAATAAAAGGTTGAGATAAGGACAGAGAGAGATCACTCACCAGTTAACAGCACAGGCAAAACAGACTTGACTTGAGGACATTACTTTATTACCAATGAGATCATTGTCAGATAATGAGAAATAAATCCAAATCTTTAAACAGCACATCCCCCCCTCTCGCTTCTTCCCAGGCTCAGCCTTAGTCCCAGTTTTCTCTGCCTCCTTCCCTGAGTAATGCAGGGGAATGGAGAATGGGGGCTGCCGTCAGTTCATCAGACGTTGTCTTTGATGCTCCTTTGACTCCTCACACTCTTCACCTGCTCCAGTGTGGCGGTCCCTCCCACATGAGACAGTCTTTCTTCCACAAACTACTTTAGTATGAGTCCTTGCCATGGGCTGCAATTCTTCACAAAATGCTCCAGCTTGGATCCCTTCCACAGGTGCAGTCCTTCAGGAACAGTCTGCTCCAGTGTGGGTCCTCCATGGGGTCACAAGTCCTGCCTGCAAACCCATTTCAGTGTGGGCTTCTCTCTCCATGAGGCCATAGGTCCTGCCAGGAGCCTGCTCCAGCACAGGCTTCCCACAGGCTCCCAGCCTCTTTCAGGCATCTACGTGCTTTGGTATGGGGTCCTCCAGGGGCTGCAGGTAGATCTGTGCTCCACCATGGACCTCCATGGGCTGCAAGGAGACATCCTGCCTCACCATGGTCTGCACCAGGGGCTGTGGGGGAATCTCTGTTCTGGCACCTGAGAACCTCCTCCCCTCCTTCTCCTGACCTTTGTGTCTGCAGGGCTGCTGTTCCCATGTATTCTCACTCCTCTCTCCAGCTGCAGTTGTGCAGGTTTCTTTCCCCCTTCTTAAGTCTGTTATTGCAGAGGCACTACCACCATCAGCTGATGGGCTCAGCCTTGGCCAGTGGTGGGTCCATCTTGGAGCCGGCTGGTGTTGGCTCTGTAGGACATGGGGAAGCTTCTGGTAGCTTCTCACAGAAGCGACCCCTGTAGCTGCCCTGCTACCAAAACCTTGCCATGCAAATCCAGTGCTCTACTAAGGAGCTGTAACCAAAGAGTTCTTTTTGTCTGAATGTTTTAGTTTCAGAAGATAGGGTAGCAAATTTTTTAGATAATACGGAGTTCACAGTAGATCAGAGATAAAAAAATGATAGCAGTAATTCTGATCTAAGAAACTATCTTAGAAAGAAGGCCATTTCATAGGATTTAAAAATACTTTTTGAAGAAATTCCATGTCAGCAATAGTGTTGATTTTTCTAAAAGTTCAGAGGATTCAGAATTGCTTCAGAAACTCTTGAACTCTGTTACTGGTATAACAAATGATACTTGGTGTCTTATAATGCCGACTGTTAAAATAATTCTTTATTAAAGCTATTCTGTTTTTCTAGGCACCTCTTTTAATATTCATAATTAAAATGGCAAAAACAACTGATCCTTCTGAGAAACTGGTCATCATCCACTCCAAAGCTCACAAAGATACCATTCTAGCTAATTTTGAGGAACAAAGAAAAAAGGATTTTCTTTGTGACCTTACTCTGATAGTGGAGAATGTGCAATTCAGAGCCCATAAAGCTTTGCTGGCTGCCAGTAGCGAATACTTCTCAATGATGTTTGTAAATGAGGGTGAAATAGGGCAGTCAATCTACATGTTGGAGGGAATGGTTGCAGACATCTTCGGAGTTCTGCTAGAATTTATCTACACTGGTTGCCTCTGTGCCAGTGAGAAAAGCACAGAACAAATCCTGGCTACTGCACAGCTGCTGAAAGTGACTGACTTAGTATGGGCCTGTACAGACTACCTGGAAAGCCGCAGCCCAGGTAGTGCATTGCCAGCTCAAGCTGACAGCAGAGCCTCTGCTGTTGCAAGTGACAAGAAAAATGATGATCCACCAAAGCGGAAAAGGGGTCGACCAAGGAAAATCAAGGTTGTCCAAGATGAAGAAGAATCAGGAGCAAATTCCTCTGAAGATGGGCAGCTGAGAGAGAACAACTCCATGCAAAATAAGCAAAATTTTATGAAAAAAGACACCGAAGTAGAAGAAACAGTTGCCAGTGAACAGGCTTCAGTGAGGAAAGATGGAGAAGAAACTGAATCTGCTTGTGGCTCAGAGGCTGCTGTTGATCTGTCAGCTGAGAAAGATGAAAACTACGATCCAAAATCTGAAGGAATACAGAGCACTCAGAGCCGTTATAGCAAACGTAGGATAAGGAGATCAATCAAACTGAAAGATTATAAACTTCTTGGGGATGACGATGAGAAAGGACTGGCAAAGAGAACTGATGGAAAAAGAAAACGTGCGGGTTCTGAAGCTCGCTGTAAAGACTGTGGCAAAGTATTTAAGTATAATCACTTCTTGGCTATTCACCAGCGAAGTCATACAGGTAGGCCCTGCAGAGACTGCTGCTTTTGGGTTAGGGTTTAGTCACGTTGCCAAATGCAAGTGACCGTTGAAATGTTGGTTGTTGACGACAGCAAGAATATTCAAAATAGCATGCTGATCCAAATTACAGTGTGTCTCCTGTGTTTGCTGTTTTATTCTTGTGAGCAGATCTCAGAACCTTTATGTCTCACCTAGATTCAGTGTAAATAGTAAGTTCACTGTTTAAGCACTGAATTATATGGCAATAGCTGAAGAATTGTTTTATTCCTGTGTGAAGCTTGTCTCTTTACTGCTAATTGAGACTAATTTTTTCAGTAGCTACAACATTGCAGTGCATCTCACTATCAGCTTAGAATATCTAGTGGGAAATGATACATCTATACCTAGGAATGTTCTCTTTTGCTTTCAGGGGAGCGCCCTTTTAAGTGCAGTGAGTGTGGCAAAGGCTTTTCCCAGAAGCATTCTCTTCAAGTCCACGAGAGGATGCACACTGGGGAACGGCCATACACGTGCACTGTCTGCAGTAAGGCTCTGACAACAAAGCATTCCCTTCTGGAGCACATGAGCCTACACTCAGGTAAATATTTCAAGGCACATGTAGCTCTCTTCTCCAAGAATTTGCCTTGCTGAGAAAAAGGTACTTCTGCTCTGTCTTGTGTGGGCTGTGTGTATTTTATTTATTTCCTTACACTTGCTTTGGACGTGGTTTACATTTGAATATGTGATTTTCTCAACAGGGCAGAAGGCTTTTACCTGTGATCAGTGCGGGAAATACTTCAGCCAAAAGAGACAGCTCAAGAGCCACTATCGAGTACACACAGGTATAACAAGTTTGGGTTGAGGACCTGGCTTAGAGTTCATGCTGATTTGTCTTCCTGAAGATTGACTTAGGCTGAAAGTTGTTCCTCAGTGATGTATTTAGTATCTGCTACCTTGGTATGTCCTATCTTGGTATGATAGTGGATAGGGTGAAAAAGACATAATGGTGTATAGTAAATGGAATGCGTAGAAAAATATTTAATTGGGAAGGGCTCTTATGATGATTAAAAATTAGTTACACTGTATTTGACATACAACTCGATTATTTTAGCCCTGCTGTCCATTCTACATAGAAGCTGAGAATTGTATAAACAATTGTGTCTGCTGCCTGGTGTGCAAAGTGCATTGTAGTTGCCCACTACTTTGGACTAGTAACAGCAAACAAGCTTTAGGAAGTGTCCTCCTCACTTCTAGAACTGGATGGAGCTACACACAGAGGAAGTGGTGGAGAAAATCAGAATTTACACAGCTTTAAGAGAAGATGTTTTTGGGCAGGAGCAGGTGTCAGTGCCCTCTTTTCCTGTAGTAATATTAAATTGAGAAATAGGAGTGTGACAGTTAAGATAGGGAGGAGGCAGTGAATCACCTTTTGTTTTATCTCTATATTATATCAAAGTGGTTATTTTACAGGAAAGTGCTTTAACAAAGATCACTGAAGAGATACAGGGGATCACTTATGCACTGACACTTTTTTTATTATTGCGACAAGGCCGTTCACTGCCGGAATGTAACCAGTGTCGTCGCAAATTCATGGATGCAGCTCAGCTAAAGAAACATCTAAGAACACATACAGGTAGTGTTGTACCTTGGGTTTTGTGGGGTTTGTGGTTTGCTTTTTCTTGAAGTTGCATGAACAAAACAATGTTAGGCAAATTACACTTGTCTCTTTGGAATGAACTTCTGCTCTACTTGTACATAAAGATGCCAGTGTTGCTAATGAAGAGATTTGACATCAAGAATGCAGGAGCACAAAAAAGCTTGTGTTACAGCAGCACAGAAGCAGTGCCTATTACAGGAAGAGGGCTTTTTTCCCCATTTTTATAAAACCTGCCGCAGAAAATGCCAGTTAGCTTTCCTATGATAGAATCCCGGACTGAGAATTCAGTTTGTCAGGAGAGCTGTATCCAGCATGTATTGTGAGCTTGCAGTGAGCTGACAAGTAACAGAAAGTGTGTGTCCTAAATGAATTGGACACCTCTGTCTGTGAGGGATGGGTGCTTATGAGAAGTGCTGTGATCAGAAAAACAATTATCTCCATTTACCTTTTTATTGCACTGTCATAAACCAGATGTTGAGAGGCAATGGGCTGCGAGGGATGATTTAATGCAAGTGCGTCAGAGGATGTTTTAAGAGATTTGGAGGGCAAGCTGGTAATGAATCACTGGATAACAGAGATAAAAATGTTGATCTATCCTCTCATAACAGCAAGGCATAAACTTTGTAAAATACTTTCCTTTGAAGGGTAAGATCATAAGGTGATGTCTGAATAATTTTTTCTTCTAAAGTAACTAGAAACAGTGGCAGTTGTTTCCTCACAAAGTCAAATTATTCTTAAGCGTGTTGCTTGCAGTTGTAATAGATAGCTCAATCTGGAGCATACATTATCTCGTTCATTTCCTCCTCTTTTCTCAGTGAAAATAACACAGCTTTAAATTTTCTGGGATATGCTGAGGTCAAAACTTGTGCTTCTGGGAGTTTTTGTTATCCAGAATAGTGTTAGCTTGTAATATACGATTTTGTATTGAGGACAACACAGTGTTGCCACACACAAGAGTTTTGTATCTGAAGCTGATACAGCTCTCTAAATGTAGTGGGAAATGAATGTGGTTTGGGAAATGAGAAGAGGAAGCTTGCTAGCAAGGTAAGTTGCAAAAATATATGAGCTAAGCTGAGTTTTAGCAGAAACTGGCCTGCAATATATTTTGCTTCCAGAAAAGACAGGCAAGATATCAGTATTAATTATGTAGAAATAATAATTGATCTGTCCCATGTCAAAAGCAAAGTAAAATTCCCATTTGGGGGACAAGTGTTAACATTGATACAGCTGTTCTCCTTTGGCAGCAGTTTGGTAACACTGTGTCATAATAATACAGTCTACTTGGGCAGTTACTCCTGTTTTCAGTGGCAGGCTGGGACTGGATGACCAGAGGTCCCTTCTGACAAATGTTTCTTGTTCTCTCAACTTTTATCCATGCCCTCCAAAGCCACATGAAAGCTGGTAAGCATTGCAGTTCTGTGCTAAATGTGAAGATTCCTTGGAAACTGGCTGCTGCCCAGTCCCTGGGTTTGGTGTGCTTTGATGGTGTGAATTACCATAGTGGTGATCTGGATTCTTGTGTCTGGTGTCTTAAAGAACCTCAGTGGAACAAGGATTTGTTATGGTGTGAATCAGGATTTGCTTTAGTTGGGTAGTATCTGTTTCTTGTGAACCTTCTTGTAATTTAATTTGGCGTCTCTGCGTCTACTCAATTAGACATCAGAATTCCAAATGCATTAAAAAAAAAAACCCAACAAATAAACAAAAAATCCCCAAACAAACTCACATTTTATTTAACTCACTGTAATTTAATTTTTTTCTAACTGGTGTTCCCAGAATATCATAGGCCTAGTGTGATGGAGCCTTATAGAAAGCCAGGCAAGTTGTTAAGATAATGGATTCATTTTCTAGCTTTGGAAGTTTGGGCTTATTCATCTGCATGGTGCTGCACATGAAGCTGGCATTAATGCCAGAGTTCAGGGACAGCCTTTTTCAAAGCATTTCTGTTCCATATGGAACACCCACATCTGTGTCAGAGGTACAGCTTTGTGTTGCTTTGGGGGCTTGGATCACCTAATTCTTCATCTTCAAAGGGAGAAATGCCAGAGGTGTACATTTAAAACATTTTACCCTCATTTTGACTAATGAGTTCATTCAATTTTGGGTATCTGTGCTGAGCCATGGCAGAAGCATGAGGAGCCACCAGTGCACACTTGATCCTGTGTATGTTAAAATGTAAAATGTTTTTAATATATTGATGAAAAGTGCTATTTGAAAAGTGAAGTCACATTTCTTTTTGATAGGTGAGAAGCCCTTCACTTGTGAGATTTGTGGCAAATCATTTACAGCTAAAAGTTCACTTCAGACTCACATTAGAATTCACAGGTAAAGTATGTAATTTTCATTACATTCTTTAAAAATGTAACTTTTTATTTTACAATCTATATGTAGTGCTTGTTCAATTAGAGACTGGTCAGGACTTGTTTGCATTTTGAATGATTGTTTAAAAAATTAACATTTTTGCTTAATCTATGAAAGGCAAAAATTGGTAGTGGAAAGTACTGAAGTGCTAAATACTCATATACCAAGATATTGTAAGAGTCTTCTTTGGTATTCTGTGTCTGTTCATGTACAATGTACTTACTGCTGTATCATTTTTGTGAAAATTTTACTGTAAGTTTTGTGACAGCAGAACAGTAGCCATGGTGTATCAAGGTTATTGAAGCATGGTCCTGTTACCCTGCGAGCTATCCTGATTCTTTTAATAGCATTAGTTGTCTTTTACCCCTGTCAATAAAGACATGTTGGATTATAAATCACTGGAGAACTGTTGTCTAAGAAAACATTTCCAATAACATCTCTTGTCCTTTTGACACAGGCAGCAACTTGGGATTTGGACACTTCTTTTTGTGTTAAAGCCCACACTATTAATGAATGTTCTCAAAAGGGTCAGTGCTTAGAATTGTTCAAAGTTGTTGCATTCTTGTCAAGGTCTAGCAGGACAGAGCTTGTGCCTCTGGTTTTATCAGAGGAACGCAGTTCCCTCTGTAGCTCTGGAGTATATACTAATTGTATAGTTTGCAAAGTGAAAAATAATCAGGAGGTCAAACAGAGGATGTTTTTAATGACAGTAACCTTTAAGTAGTTATAATTTAGAAAAATAAAGTAATCATTTAAGTATTTTATTACTGAATAAGTGTCAGAAAGCAGCATTGTCAAAGTGAATATTTTAATGAGATTAAATTCTCTCTTTTTGCAGAGGAGAAAAGCCATATTCTTGTGGTATATGTGGAAAATCTTTCTCTGATTCCAGTGCTAAGAGAAGACACTGTATCTTGCACACAGGCAAAAAGCCTTTCTCCTGCCCAGAATGTAGTTTGCAGTTTGCTCGTCTGGACAACCTGAAGTCTCATTTGAAAATTCACAGCAAGGAAAAGCAGTTTCAGGAAGCCAGCGCTGTCCCGAGCAGCAACGCTCATCCGGAAGAGGTGAGAAACATTCTCCAGCTGCAGCAGTACCAACTTGCCACCTCCGGAGGGCAGGAGATTCAGCTGCTGGTTACGGATGCAGTTCACAACATCAACTTCGTGCCTGGCCACAATCAAGGCATCAGTATTGTGACTGCCGAGAATGCCCCCAGCATGACGACAGAGCAGGCGGCCAACCTCGCGCTGCTTGCACAGCCACCACAGCAGCTGCAAAACTTGTTGCTTTCAGCGCAGCAGGAGCAAGCAGAACAAATCCAAAGTATCAATATGATTGCAAACCAAATAGAGGCTGCCCAACCTGAACAAATGCATGTCATCACTCTCTCCAAGGAAGCACTAGAACATCTCCACGCTCATCAAGGACAAAATGAACAAATCCACTTAGCGGGATCTTCACATCCAGCTCAGCATGTGCAGCTGGCTCAGGAATTGAGTCAGCAGCCTCACTCTAGCCAAGATACTGTTCCTTCCCACCAAGTCAGTGAACAACAGAATCAAAGTGTACATGTTTCTGAATGCCATCAGCAGCCTCTGTCAGTAAATGAGTCATCTCATGAGCATCCTATCCAAGAACAAGCTTTCTGAAATGCTTGTTTGTCAGCAGAGGGCTGGGCCAGAGAATGCTTCTCATCCAAGCAGGGATTGCATGTGTCACACTTTTTTTTTTTGCAACATAAGCTATCCAAATATGCATTTCTTGGTGATTTTAGATGGGTGACTCAGTTTTCTTAACCATATTTATTTTAGACTATTTTGTTTTTCCAGATTGGTATTTCTTTACCACTTAGTCCATACCTCACAAGCAATTAATGTGGGTTTTTGTGCCTCATACACATCTCTGCCTAATGAAGAGATATTTAGCCCTTATTTGCATGTCTGTGTGACTCTCCAGAGAAGTTCACCTTGCTGGTAGGAGAACAAAGTTCAGGACATCTGAGGTCCTAAACTTAACAGACAAACTTAACATTATACCTGAGCTACTGTCAAGCTTAAGACAACCAGTACTTTTCGCAAAGCTAACACCATATGTCTTATGTTTAATGAGCTTTCTCTCTGCAGGTTAATGTATAATTCTCTATGTAATCATTCCCTGAAGTGCATTATAAGTTACTGACTACCAAATTCATTTGGTTTGGGTTGAAACTGTTGTAGCCTTTAACTGGCCCCGAATCATCCCTTCTGTTTACTGTTTGCTGTATAAATTTTGCTCCTGAGAAATGTTTAAGCCATTGCACTTGAATAGTGGCAATGAGATGTGATGGTTACACTGGAGAACTGAAACCCCCAAATTCTGCTCTGTTAGTTCTACCACTCACTCTCTGTGTGACTGTGGGCAATGTAGTTGACCTTTGTGCCTTATTTCATCATCTAGTAAGTGGGGATAGTGTTCACACACTTTGCCAAGCACTTTGAAGAGCTCTTGATGTTGAAGGCACTGTCTGTTGAAGTGCAAAACTCTCTTCCTGACAGGATTCTGTCTAAGCTTAGGAGTCACTGTATATTTAAAGTGTTATTTTTTGTACTTTTGAGAGAAGAATGTAATCTTACTTTAATATATGTTAAGACTGGTAATTGTTTATGTGAAGATTTAACCAATGAAGAGCATCACTTCAGAGCATAATGCGTTACATAAATGGGGCACATCGCTTAAAGTTGTACAACTATTTTTGTTGACTAAATTAGATGTGTAAAGATTGTTTTCAGTGACTGACTGCTAACAAAAAAGATTTGACACGTAATAAATTGCCTTGCCAAAATACATGCTTTGTGTTTTCAGGTGACTACTGGTAACACCTTGCATGGTTGGACTGGTGTGTTAAAATCCAGATAAAATGCCACTGTTACTTAAAAGAACATGCTCAATTGTCACTTCAGCTTTAAAATGTCATACTTGTCATTTATATTGATGTTTTATGTTATAACAAATGAAAAATCTAGAAAATATGGTGAATTTGAAAGCAAAATGATCCACGTTTTTTATAATATCCCTTGTTCCAAGTCCAGACTACTTGGCCTACTCCTGACTGCCTGCTCAGAAGTTTGGCTAAGTATCTCCATGTCTTCAAAGCACTGGATCACTTTTATATAAATGGATCATGATAGGGGTAGACAGTGGGAATAAATCAATGCAAAAAAAAAAAACCAAATCCAAAAAGCAACAAGCCATCCCACAGTAAAGCTCTGTTTAGGCTTTTCACCTTTCCTTTCAGAATGGGGAAATAAAATTTGCATACTTTTTGCCACCAAAGGGAACTAGAATATTCTGCAGTTCTGTCTGAGAAGCTTCAAGTCTTGATGCTGTAAGAGCAGATAAATACAGTAAAGCCTGTTACAACACTTAAGACAATCTTGCTGATTAATTGTATAAGCTTACAGTAAATATTCTGGCAGTTTCATCCTAAAACTTCTGCTTTTATTTAAAACACTGTACAGTGCAGGCAGACTGCTGTCTGGTCATAAGTTTACAGGAACTTGCACTGAATTCTTTCTCTGCCATATATTTACGAATTCTGAAATGCTTAAAAACTGATAACAAGCTAAATTCTGAGGCTACCAGTAAAGTAACTATTCCATACTTTCCTTCTGTTTTGAACTTTGTTTTGTTCATTATGCCGTTACCCTTGCAGGATTCAGTTCCATGTTGCAGTTACATGAGACACTATCACATAGCAATTTCTCAGTACTTTCCCTATAACTAAAAACCCTGAAGTTTTGTGTTTGGAATTCTGTTACGCTTTTCTGCAAATTAGCAGTGAAGAAACAAGCTGCTGTGAATAGCATGACAATGACTAATCTTGCACCCCACATTGCTTAAGCAGTCAGCACATATTGTAGCTTGCACTCAAGAAGCTGGCGTGGCTTCCTATATCACAAATGTTGCTTTTTGGACACCATTTGCTTCCTTTCTAGTGAATGCATTTCTGTTGACAGATGAAAATGAATCCTGTTTCTGTGTGTGCATTTTTAAGGCTACAGCTGAAGCCTAGGATTGCTTTGAATTTGAAAGGAAACCCCTTCAGCTTTGTTTTTCAGTCCAGCTGCCACTAAGAACTGTTTAGGAAAAAAATGCATCCGTTGGAAACTCCGTTTCAGAACAGCTCTCTAAATATCTTTACTCCTTAGCCAGTAAACACCTTAACTTCTCTTTTTCTCACATAGACTAATCCTAGCAAATCCGTCTTGCTGCTTTCTATGTTAAAATGAGATTAAGGTTTTAGACATAAATGCAGGGCAGTAAGAGGACTACAGAAAGATCCAGTTTTGTGAGCATTTAACAGCATTGTGTTTTTCCTCTGCTCCATTTGTAAGTTGCCCAGTGCAGTTGAACTCTAATAAGATTTCACTTTTTTTTTTTCTCTTCCAAATGCAGGCTTATCAGATTTTGGCTTTTTCTGAAGATTTTGGTTGGTTCTCCAGGTGCAAGTTGAAACAAATCCCAGATAGGTAGAGCAAACACAGTCTGAAGGCCGTATTTGTCTATTGTGTGCGTATTTCCCTTGCTTGACTTTTCAGTCCAGCATCTTGTTTTTTGATAGATGAATATCAGAGTATATATTTCATATGGGCTGTAAAAGTAAATTATCCTGCCAATAGGGAAAAGATTCATCCCAACAGGTGTAACTTCTCAAGTTTTTTTAATACTTGGTTTATGCTCTCTCCTCTGCTCACGGAAACTAAAAAAAAGCACTGCTACAGATTGTACAGCAATTGCCTCTTAGCATCTAAGAGGAAAAGGAGATGACTCTACCTCGTCACAAACTCTTTCCAGCTGAATGCCTGTTCACAGGTTAAAATTAGGGATATTGATCTTGCCAGTTGTTCATGAAAGAGTTTTGCTTGCATTTCTTTGTGAAAGAGTTGTTTTATTATGGTAGTTGGTTAGTCATTGTGATGAAGGTTGTGGTGGGTGTTTTCTAATACCTATCCTGGTGTGCTTGGATGTGGGGTTTTTCAGTCTTTTCCCATTTTACCTTAACTGAAAGCTGGTATGGGATTCATTCCTAATCACCAACCCAGTACCAGGCACAGCAGCCTGGTACGTTTCCTGTCTCCCCATGACTTCCAACTCTGCAGCAGGCTGTGTCCCTGACAGTATCCTGTGCAAGAATCCTTATCCAGGAGAAGCCGAGTCAGAGTTGGGAGTGGCTGGGAGGAGGCTGGTTTGCACAGCAGGCGTGCCCGGAGTGTGGGAGCAGCCAAGGGTGCTTGCTGGGTACGCTTATCTTCACATAGGCAGGAGTCCATCTGTGCAGGCCCTTTTCCCAGTCCTTCTGCACTGCAGGTTCTTGCCAAGAGCAGAGAAGGGAGAGGTAATGCCATACTCTCCAGAGCTATGATTTCAGAACCTCTTTTATCTATTCATTAGAGACTAATTAGTCTGCTTCTTGCAGAGTTGCAGTCCCGTGAGCTACAACAGTTCTCTATGTTCTATCCCTTTTCAGATCCTCTGTAAAATGTGGTGAACAATAAATGGTTTTCCACAACAGAGGGACTACTGATCGTATCTGTCCCAAGCAATTCTTCTAAATGGAAAAACCCATCCAGGCATATTCCCAGCATTTCACTGTAGTATGCTTACTGCTCATTTCTGGCTAATATTTTAATCCTACCTAATTGAAAGTATCTCTGGAACAGCAGGAAGCAGAGTTTTGCTTTAGTTAGCAAACTTCCTACCCCGTCCTGCAAATTTTCTGACATGAGGAAGAACTTCTTTCCTGTTGAATGACTGAGTGTACTGGAACATATTGCCCAAAGAAGCTGTGGACTCTTCCCTCCCTGGAGATATTCAAGAACTGCCTGGACACAATCCTGTGCCGTGTGCTCTGCGATGACCCTGCTTGAGCAGGCGGGTTGGACCAGATGACCCACTCTGGTCCCTTCCAACCTGACCCGTCCTGTGATTCTGTGGTTTTACTTGCCCTTCACCAAGATGTCTCTGCGTGACCCCTAGCAGCTCTCTTTTATTACCATCATGTGGGGGTCTCTCTCAAATATGTATGTGTATATATGTACATGTGTGTGTGTATAATTTATTTTAATTCATTTTGTCTGCTTTCTCTTCTGTTTCTTAGTCCTTTTCAGATGCTATTTTGGACTGAAAGGAACTGAAACAGCTGCAGCTGCGCCAGGTGGAGAGGTTTGGAGCAAGAAAACCCTCTGAGAATCACACAGAAGCAAAACTTGGGTCTTGTGTCAGGGTATGTGTGCATTCTTCAAAGGACTTCAGATTTCCAAGAGCATTGCTGGACAACCTTTGAAAGGCTTTCAGTATCATTGTTTAAAGGTACTGCACAACCTCGTGTGTTTTCCATATTTTCCTTCATGGCAATTGTTTTCCTCTCCAAACTGAATGCAGCACAGCACATCTGCCACAGCTGGCAAGCAGAACAGCACCAGATCAATTCATATCTAACTCTTGTCACCTGCAAAACATTTATCCTCATCTGAGTACTATGAACAGACTTGCAGAACAATATCATGTTGTCATAAACAGGTAATGGAGTCTGAAATTAGTATTAGTCACACAGTTCAGGATTTTAATATATATCATTTTCATAATTGGCAACCTGTTGAATAGAATTTAATGTATCTGAATTACCAAGTGATAAGAAAAGAAGTGGAGAAATAAAAAACAGAGTAGATTGAGACAACAAGTAATTGGTGCTTCTTGGCATGCTCTTTTTATAAAAATACACGCAACATAAATTTTCAGAAAACAGTCCTGTTAAGCAAACAAGTTATGCTTGTTAGGCTGTTCATTTCTTTTTTACTTTGACTATCATTTGACTATTACCAGGATGTTTATAGTTAATTCCCTTTCTTGCCCACAATGACAGTAAGAATGCCTAGAAATTATCAGTAAAAATAAAAAAAAATAAAGTAATATTTTTTCAAAGAAAAAGGATTAACGGGAGCCAGTCCTGTGTATGTGCACAATTAAATTTCAGGAACAGAATTTCTTGCGTGTAAATGTAAGAACCTTAACAAAATGTGGGCATCAATCTCAGGATTTTAAAAAAATAATATGCAGTGGATTGCTCTGGGTTTAATCCTTAAATGTTATGGTGCAAAAAGGAGAAAAGAGATGTTTCAAAAGGCCGAATAAACTTCAGTTGCATTAATCTGTATCAAGCTAAAAATATGGATATAGGGAAAAATAAATAGCCAAGACAATATTTTCTGAAGAGTTACTGGTTTTATATTCGACTCTGGGTATGCTGCTTCTCCTCTGGACTTTACATAAGGCTGCTATAGACTTTTTTTTGGCTATAGCAGAAGCCATATGGTCTGGCTACCAAAATTAGATTCTGCTTAGCTTACAGCCTACAGAGGCTCCAGCAGCCGTGCTACAGACCTTTGGGAGGAGGAAGGGAAGGACTTTCCTTTACATCACTCAGTCGCAACCCACAAAACATCCCTGCAGTTGCATGTGCCGCTTGCAGTTACCTACTGTCACACCTCAGCTCATCCGCTGTCCCCCAGGACCTGGCTGTGAATTAAAACTGCTTTGTCTTGCCATTTTAACATGTCCCTATGTCCAAAGTGATTTGTCTGCCTCGCTTTTCTGCATTTTTCCAGCAGGAGAACATCATCACATGAAATAATAACACCTTGTGCACGGATCTTTCAGGCAAGGGAGCAGCTGTGGTAGATAAGAATCTGATTGTCTTCACAGCCTCTGATAATTGCAAGGATGGAGCTCTTCAAATCCAACACTGCTGCAAATCCCAACAAAACTCTTAAAAAAGCATTGCCCTAATGAATCACCGTAGGAAACTACCACTGAGCCAGACCAGAGAGACTTCAGGGCTACCTGGAGGAGGCCCATCTGCAACCTGTGATTTCTTCCTCAGTCTGGGTTTTTTATAGACACATGTAATTTAGCAACATTTAGCTAAGAGGCTGTAGGCTTTTTGGTTCTGACTCTGTGATTATGTAAAAATGTATCACTTCATAAAGCCAATTGGGGAAAAAATGCACATTGTTATTGAGATAAGAAATCAACTGGTTTGGGTTTTTTTTAAATTTATCATAGGTTTGTTCTGCATGAACATCACAACTGTCTCATCTGTAACAAGATTTTGACATATCAAAGACATATTTTTCCTGGGGATGTGACAATTGTTCCATTGTTCCATGACATCATGCAAAGTTACACCATTTTTTTTACACAACACACAAATTCAGTTGCGTCACTTCTAACACCAGTGGCTCCTAAAGTTCACTGTGCTCAGAGACGAAAAGTGACCTGACCCAGCAGTGCTGACAGAAGCCCGAGCTGGACCTACAGCTGTCCCACAAAGCAGCTTTTGCACGTGCTGCGTGAGCCGAAAGAGAGCAAAGCTGCCACGGTGGCACAAAGCTTTGCTGTGGGAGCCGCGACCCCTCTGGAACTGCTCTGTCCACGCGCTGCTGGCGGGACTGATGTCTCAGCAGTGCCCAGCAAATACAGCTGTGGGTAGGAGTTTTTGCGTCAAAAGGAGACACACACTTTACACAGGGTGTAATTAAGCTGTAAATCTCATTGCCACAGAAATTTGTGGATGCCAGATTTTCGCATTTGCTTGAAAAGCAAAGAAATTCAAATCAAAAAGAGCTGCCAGGGGGAATTAAACACAGAGATACCAGGAAATCCTTGAGGAGAGGCTCGCTGGAGGCTGGGAGTGTAGTGAGGAAGTAGTTCTCTCATGTTTGCTTTTACTTACCACGTTTTGCTGGGCATTTGCTATTAGCAAGAGGCTCTTCATCCTTTCTTATAAGTGCTACTGACAGCATCCATCAAGAGCTCTGGAAAGAGCTGGCTTCAGTCCTCTGCTCTGCCACATGCTTTCTGTGTAACCTGGTTTTCCTTCATTCAGGGGAAAACAGAAATTGGAGCATTTTCTAACCTCCGACAGGTTAGAAATTGCTTACATTAGGCTTGGGGAGTGCTTAGATATGCAGGGTAGGGTATGGGCTGGTGTCTGGTGCTGCCATGGAGCTGGGCCCTCTTGACAGACTCAAATTCATGGTGGCCAAACTGCCATGGGCCCGCAGTGGGTACCTGTGGCAGTGATGGTGGTGGGGCTGCTCCCATGGTCCATGTGGCCAAGTTTATGGCAGAGGTAGCCCCTGGGCTTCAGCGCCAGCACCAGTGTGCAAGCAGCAGGGAGTGGTGTGGGCTTGAAGCAAATAAGCAGAGGAATGCCTGCACCTGTCACTGGCTCTCGGGAAGACAATATTCCAAATTTCATGTTTCTGCTTTTCTTTGGTGCTGCCAGGTGCAGGCACCAGCACTGAGACTTTATGGACTTTTGGCTCAGTGCTGCTCAGGGCAAGGGGTCTGCACTGCATCATCCTCACCTTGTTGCTACACCTCCAAGAAATGTTACAGCTGTGCAGTGCTCTACAAGATGTCACACACATTGCAGCTCAGCATCCTAGGGAAAATCCCTTAATGCAGCTCTGGCAGTGCAAATGAGAAAGCAAGAAGCTGCAAACCAGACGGGGTTTTGCAGGCTTTCCCTGGAAGCTCAGCTGTATAACAGCCACAACACGCAGCCCACTTCAGGGTGTACAATGCTGACCCTCCTGGCCTGTAAGAATTTGTCTGCCAGGCTCATTCCCCGGCATTATTTACAGCTGATGAATCTCTGCCATCCATCAGCAGCCCTTAAGGACAAGCCAAGCCGATAGCTGCAGGGGTGTGCACCTCTTGGCTTTTCTCCTTTTTATTCCAGCCACCATCCCAATGATATCAACAGGGACCATGAGATGAACAGAATCACTTCTTTGCTTTATGTTAAGGCCAGCCCAGCTGGCTTTAGGCCACAGCTTGTGGTGCTTGTGTGCCACAGCCCATGTGGAGGTGAGGCTAAGCTGATGGACAGGAATGTCCCACATCTAAACAGCAGTGCACTTCTGAGGCAATGGTACAAGCAACAAGGACTGGAAATGTTCACCTCGCAGCCTTCACCAAGGCATTCACTTGCCCCAAGGCCCTGCACCCAATCTCCTGGCCAGTAAAGGACTGTGACTCCCTGTGCATGCAAAAGTGCAGCAACATCTTAGAATATCTCCCCGCTTACATCTCTCGCACATAGCAGGAAGCGGTGAGGGGAGTACCAGTATAATTCAGTAATATTTGTGAAGCAGCTCTTCCGAGAAAAAGCAGACACCCACTAGCTCTGCAAGTAGGGATTTAGAGCCATTTGCATGCACTTATTCAAGTGTCAAGAATTACGCCAGAGGCATGAGGTGTGCTATAACTGGATTAGAAGGTGAGTTGGGTTATAGCTTGTGAGGGAAGTACAAGCTGTGATAGGACAGGGTGTAGGAGGGTATTAAACTGCTTGTAAGCACTTTTTTTTCCCTTACCTGGAAAATACAAGTTCTGAAGCTGAAGTTTCCAAGAAAGTTTGCAGATCCTGTAATACAGCCTTTAGTAGAATTTGCATAGCACGACTATTTACAGGAGAAAAAGAAGTTAACTCTTGCATCCTCAGGTTGTTTGTATCCTGTCCCTGGGGCTGCAGCCTCTCCCAACTGCGGATGCCACTTGCAGATTTTGGAAGTGAGCTTTTCCACCCCAGTATATCTAATGTTCTCAGACTCTTAAGATAGGATGGAGCTCTCCAGGTGCCTTCCCTGTTCAGTCCAAGCTATCCCCCCCAAATGACACACAGATGACTTTTGGCATGATAATTTCCCAAGCAGTGGGATCCAGACCTTCAGGGCACACCTCACTGAAAGCTGCTGGCCAGTCCATTCCAGCTGGCAGGATTTGTGGTTTTAGAAGTAGCAAAGACATAAAAATACCACAGGCCACTTCACCTGTGGTGGATATTATGATTGTTTCTTCATTAAGTATGTAATTAATCCCTGGAGGCTTTTCTGTCCCTCTGAAATGCAGGAACTGAGGTGAGGTGTGGGCATATGTGTCCTTGGTGATGTGCTTCATTGATGGCCAAGTGCTGGGGGATGAGAAGGAGCTGCCCAAGTGACCTTACCATGAGTGGGACTAGCATGACTCTAAGCCCGATGCACTTTATCAAACAATTGCTGAAGATTTCTGCAGCAAATACCTGAAAAACAGCCAGGCAAGTAGCACTGCTTTACATGAGCACAAGGTCCGCAAGGAGCTGGAGAGATTGTCTGAGGAAACGGCAGATACCAGGTAGAGAAAGAAAAGTGAGCACAGACAGCTGTGGCATTTTTCTTGCTTTAATGCCCTGTGATAGCAGGGCTGGAACTGAGGCTGGAGAGGCCGATGGGGAGCATCCCCTGCCAAAGATGGCAGAGTCTCCATGGCTCTTGGCAGTCACAGAGGGACAAACACTAGCCCAGATGCCATGACGTGCACTGACTGCTTCAGACAAAAGCGTAACTGTGCTGACCATGCTGCTACTATACTGCTTCCAAATCCCAAACGAGCCCTTGTGTACCAAAATTCTTGGGTACACTTATTCCTGAAGTACCAAAAGCCCAACTGCCAAATCTCTGTTTTCCCAGCCAAGACGCCCTGAAATGCTGTGGTGGTGTGAGGTGCAAAATACCAGTCTGGCTGGGAAGGGTAAGAAATGTCCATTTTGGCAGAGTGACCTGCAGATTCATTTATTCCTGCCTGTATTATACCAGCTGCAATAAACATGTAAAAAAATGCATGATAAAAAAATAGGCCCTGCCCAGTAGTTTGCTTTAGCACACTCTTAGGATTATTTCTGCCCAGAATGAAGTAAAACATCCTCCATTTTTTTATTTAAACAAAACAGTAGGGATGCTGTTGTACCTTGACAATCCTGCAGACATTTTCTGAGACCATTCCCACTGGCCTGTGTCAGGGAGGGAGTGCAGCACAGAGAGCTGGCCTTTCCCTCACTGCATTTGTTTTTCTGCTTTAAACAGTGTTTGTGTACCTGGGGGTGGCCATTGAGGAGGCTGCTCTTCAAGGTACACTACAGAGGAGAAAAGCAAAAGTGAGGAATCTGGCCAGTGGACTTCAGCTAGGAATTTCACACATTGTCAGCTAGGAATTTCACACGTGTTTTCCTCCTCTCACTTTTGCAGCTCTTTTCAGAGCATATCCCAGAAGCTGTGAGAATTTCCAGGCTCTGTGCTCCAGAGGGGCAAAGTCTCTCTGTGATGCCTAACGAAAAACAAGTAGATCCAAGGGGGAGGTGGGTTTCCTGAGTAGAACCGACTTACAGCACAAGACAAGAGGGTGGGGTGGTGTTGTGATCCACATGAATAGCAGTCTTCATCCACGGAAACATAACTGAACTCCAGGACAATGCTAATCTCTTAATTCATATATATGTGTGTCTGTTTATATGTATATACATACATATATATAAAACCAGAAAACGTTTTCTCTTTTCACATCTCATTTTCTAAACATAGCAAAAGTTTGGGTAATTTATTTTCTTGATTATTCAGGACCTTTTCAACAGAATTTAGAAAAACTAACTGAAAACATTAAAACTTTTCCTTTAAGTTGACTGGTAAGCAATTAGGAAACTAATTGGAAATATGAGAAAACTAAAAATATCCATAGGGAAGTATATTATTTGTTTTATAAAGAGATTAATTTACGAAGGCATTTGGTCAAGTGCCAGAGCCCTTGCAAGCCTGCTGGTGAGTTGTCTGAGTGACAGTGCTGTGCCTGGAGTGTGGCACCAAGGAAAAAGGCATCGCGAATAATGGGTCACGATGCCTGCCCATCTGGCATCCCCAGGGAAATCAAGATAGCAAGGAATATCAGAAGAAAGTTCCTTTGTTACTTCCTTTTGGTCTATCACACATCTTACCTACCCATACTTCTTATCTGTGTTGGCCTTGCTCCAAATGTGAGTGTGTAAATACATTTCAGGTTTATACTTTGAAGATGCAATTCCTGCTTTTCATGAATAACTATGCAGTTATCTATGTAGTCCATAAAAGCAATCTAAAATTACAAGCTTGCTACTGTAGAGGACTAATGATAACCTGACAATGTCTAAACAATGTTGCAAAACCAGACTTATTAAAAAAAAAAAGTAAAAATAGATACATCAGGTTTCCTTAGTGCCTCACTCATTCAGCTGAATAGAAATTTCACTCTTACCAACTCTCCTTTCTTAGACAAGTTAGTGGCCTTAACTCACCATTAAATCACAGCTGCATTTTCATCCTTCTTTCTTCTAACCCTTCTCCCTCTGACAGACGTCTTTCTTCGGGGCACTGCTTCCTTGGCTCAGCGCTGCCACAGCCGTAGCTCTCCCAGCAGGAGATGCTGGACCTTCTCAAAGTAGCAGCAATTAAACTCACTGCATGAAATAGTTCATAGAGAGACCCTCTCCTGGAATGGAAGCAGGGTTCTTCCCAAAGGTCTGTCAAAATTTCAGTAGTGAAAAAGAGATGGAAGCAGTTGTTCCCCCAGGCTAATGGGCAACCCACGTCTCTGACCTCAGCTGAGCTGCTCACTGACAACCCTGTGATAAATGCCTGTGGTAACCATGGTCTCTGATGATTACTGTTATCTACCCTGCAGATACCATAACTGGAAAGGGAGATGAAGGAGAGCCAATTTATGGTCCTACCTTTGCAAGTATATCTCCCCAGCTATCTGATTGTACAAATGGTGAATTTCCACAAAAGTCAAGTTGTTGATCTGATCTTATTCACATAATAACCTGGGAACTCCTTTTCATCTCCCTAAAGCAAAAAGGTTTGGTTTTCAGTCAGAATTACAATCTGCTTGTATTAGCAAGAGCAGACTGCTTTAGTGAGAACACTTTTTGATCTGTAACCTTGTCCCCTTCCTCTTATGGCCCCTGCCTGAGGCTCAGCTCCACCAGCCCCTTGTTCCTGCCTAACTGAGGGCTGATGGTCACCCGCTGCCTACTTCAAACTTCAAATACTCACCTTTGTGGACAGGATCCTAGAAATGCAGAAGTGGATTAGCTACAGATCTCCAGGCACACCTACCACCTGTTTAAATTCATTTAAAGTAATAGAAGTAAGTCAGCTTTAACTCTAGACTTCCTGGACCTCAGGCAGCTTTCAGGCTTGGTCACATTATAGGCATTGCTGCAAGCATCAACTCTGTGAGTGGAAGCGGAGTTCTGAATCTCACAGAAAACTCTGAAAGTCAAGAAATTACAAACATGACCTAAGTTTAACAAAAAATGTTCCCTCATACTGATATAAAGTAATAAAACATAAATAAAAAAGAACATTCTAACTTCTAATATTTAAGAAAAACCACCCATATAATTGACATAGGCATTTGGAATTTTCTGTTTCGATTAAATGCTACCCATTAAGACACTTTATGACAGTTAAAGCACTTTTGAAAATGATTTATGTTCCCTTATATTAAAGCTTTCCCACTGTCAATGGTGCAAACAATTTGAGCAGGCTGGGTGGCAGCCAACACTGAGATCAGAAATGCTAAGTGCAGCTGAAAAGTTTCTTTCCCAAGATGCTGAAGAGTCTGCCTGTGAGGAGAAGCTGCTCTCACCTCAAGGTCCCAGGCTGGATGGAGTAAAATGTAGCAGCACTGGCTTGCAGGAAAGCTGCTGGAGGTGGAAGCCTGGTGTGTGGGATTTAAGCCAGCAAAGGCTATAAGCTTCCTGGAGTGGACAGGAAAAGGCAAAAGTCACTCCTTTGATGCTGAAACTCCTGGAACAGCAGCAAGACTAGGCTCTCAGGGCACACGTTTCTCTGACAGAACATAAGCTGGTATTGGAAAAAGAACAGAACTGGCTGTTAAATTGTTTGCAAGGTGGATATCACCAAGGATTTAAAATTTTGTGAGTCCTCTTTTGCAGCAATGTTATCCAATGGATTTGTGCTAGTGCCCATCTTGCACGCTCTGCACCTTCTATTTGGGTAGAAATTGTCATTTTTTATGACCCACAGGTTTACTTGATTTACACACCAGGTAGAAACAAGTTTGCATGTACACAGGCACCTCTGCACACAAGGTATCTGTGGCAGATTGCATGCACCCTTTTACTCCAGCTCCCTCATCTTCCTTCAGGCAGAGCTTGTGCTTTCCCTATGCTACTCAGGAAAGAGGCCACCATGTCATGTGGGAAGGGGACAATATACCAAAAATAGCTTCAGTAATTTTAAGGTGGATTTAATTTGGAATCGATCAACCTTGAATGTGTCCCTGGAAGAGTTTTGTTACCCATACTGCACACACTCCATGTGTTGATGCATTAAAGGAGGAGATTGCTACTTCTTGCTCTCCCCCTCTTTAATTAAAGTTGCTTTCCACGCTTGAGAAAAGTGTTCCCTTGGGTGTGGCTTTCTATTTTAAGGCTTAGATTGCTTTCCTGATACGCTTTTCCACAGAACTACTTTACAGTAAGGGCAGAGGACAAATATCTTTGATATCTGAAAAGGTTGAGAGGTGCCTCTGTCAGCCAGTAATGCTCTGGAAGACTCTGTGCTTGGCATGTGTCTGGGCACTGCAACCAGTGCCTGCTGGAATTAATGGGACACAACCTCATTTTACTGTAATGAGATGAAAGGACTGAGGCAATTACACAGAATCGCTCGTACTGGAGCATTGTGTCAAAGGACAAAGCATCCCACTCCAAAATTAGTCTGCTGAAGTAATTTTGCGCACCACAAGGCAGCAGTCAGGGAGTAACTGTTCAGTTAAAATTTAATTACCATTTTTATGAATCAGTTTCTGAGAAAGGCTCTCAAACAAAGTAACAAGAATTTTAAAAAATCAGAGAAAAAGAAATTCTAAATATTTCTTCACTTTCCTTAAAGCTTGTTGAGAGCTTGATGGGGCTCTTGACTGCTCAGTGTGATCAGGTCAGATGGTGATGGAGTATGACAGGATCAGTGGACCCCCTGCTCCCCACCTCATAGCCAGGCTCCTCTCCACAGAAAGGGAGTCAAGTCCTTGCCATAATCCCCCAAACCCAAGCACACCTAATTCTTGCTTCTCCCCAGTCATCACTCTTGAGAGTCATTTCTTCTCTCTTTCATGAGTCCTTTCTCAGCCAGCATGAAGGATCCTCTTCACCTCCTCACAGCTCTCATTCCCATCACCTGCCACCTCTTCTCATCCTGGAAATAAACTTCTACTCTGGGAGCACCCTGGCCTCCTTAACTCAGTATCTGCTCTCCATTTATTCAGCTCTGTCATTTTATTTAGATAAAGAAATATCCTGCTCGCCCTCCTGTGCAATTTGCCAAGGGCTGGGAGCAGCTGGGTATTCCATCCCAGCCAGCCATGTCCCACCCTCACAGCCCTGATTGTGCTCACGGGAATCTTGTCCTCTGCCACTGGCAGTGGCACGAGGGGAGACAGAGCAGAGCCTGTGCTTGGAGCATCCTCTCTGCCTCCTACCTTCCTCATCCGTACAGCGGGAATAATCACAAGCAACCATGGAGAATTGCCATGATAAGTATCTTGAGCTACTCTGGAGAGAGTCATTACAGAGCGACAGCAGGGATCCAGAGTGCTTTTTTATGAGTATTTTTTCATTAGCTTCTTTACTGGCTTAAGCACTTGACAGTAGCGGGAAGCTTTTTCCAGAAAAGACATGGATTCAAACCAGACTTTGTTGGCATAAAACTCAATGAAACCTTTGAGGGAAAAGAAAAGGGAGAGTGTGAAAGGAGGAAAGGGAACTTGAGGGAGCTGGTAAAAGGGACTTATATAGTGAATAGCAGCAAAGGGAGCAAAACAACTGCAGCCCTTCATCCCCCAACTCTTTCCCTGGAGAAAAGCTTCTCCCTCCATCACAAAGGAAGAGGAATCGTTGGGATGGTCAACAAGAGTCACCTTAAGAATAGCTCACAGTTCCACATCACCTTCTGGCCAGCTCCCCACCTGGACAAGAAATATGTTGCTCAAGATAGAAAACCCTATGGCAAAACTAAGGAAGCTGCCAGGGCATCTCCAGGACCAAAGGTGACAAACTCGTGGCTGCAGAGCTCAGTGTCAGCTGAAGGTGGGCCCTGACAGACAGGAAGATGTTTCACAAAATCTCCAGGCTGTGCTCTGCCCTCACAAGCTGAAAAACACTATTTTAGCAAATGCATACTAGAAGTTTGTTCTCAGTAGGTTAACATATAGGACTAGCCTGTTAAAATTTTTAGATTTTCAGAATGTAATAAATAAGAATATTGCTTTGAGCAGTTTGCTTGATGGAAGAGAACAAAATATTTAAGTATTACCACAGAGAGAAAAAAACCACAGTGTAGTTTCCATGTTACCGCACCACACAGAAAGACAGCATCTTTAACAGCAGCAAAAAAGCATAGCTTTCAAACCTACACAGAACAAACCAAAAGCTGCATATATTCATAACCAGCAACATTCTCTTCAAGCTGCTGCCTTGCCACTGGCTCTGTGCAATCTGAAAGGTGTAGAATCCATGATCTTATAGCCAGCCCCTCCTAAATCTGAGTGAGAGTTTAATCCTGAGGAAGCAAAAAGAAGCCACAGTGTACAACACAGACAGCCAGATACTTTCCAGACTCTTCTCTGTTCAGATTTTCTGCTGTCCCTGCTTGGACAAGGGATGCCTGCAGTATCCTCCTTGCTTGGTACCACTCTGCTGGATGGGGTGGGGTAGGATGGGATACAGTACCAAGCTTTATGGAGCTCTGCTGACATGCATCGCCGTGCCTGCACCTGCAGGAGGCACAGCTTGCCCTCCCACAGTGTGGGAGAAGGACAGGCTGAAAATCATAGAGATCGGAAAATGTTGGGCTGTTTTCAGGATTCAGATTAGTGCTGTGAAGGAAGGAAATGAAGGCTATTTCACAGGGAGTCACTTCTAATACTGTCACTTCTGACAGTGTGTCTCCTGACTTCATTCATCTCAGAAGTACTGGCCATTTGTAGCTGGGGCACATGGAACAACACTTTCTTATTTAGATAAATGTAGCTGCATAAAGCCATAGTATTTTCACCTCTCCTAAAATGCCAGCTAGAGGCTACTTAATCAAGAACTGACAGCATTCATTGTGAAGAATAACTTTTTAAAGAGCGGTGTGAGTGTAGCCTGTCAGTAGGAAACAGATGCCTGGGTTTGTAATGGCTCCACAAAACAGAGGCTGCAGAGCTTGGCTTTGGATGGAGATGGATCCCATGTGCACTTTCTCCCTCTTGTAGGCAAGTGACCAAGGGCATGGAGATCCTCCAGACACTAAAGGCTGTACCTACATATAACAAAAGGCCTACAGTAGCCTGCGAGATAATTAATTGTGGGACCTTCAATTCATGATTCCCAGCTGATTTTCCTGCCTGCTGCAAGGTAGAGCACTATTTCCCACTCAGCTTTTGGACTTCCACTTACAGCAAAAATAAAACCACGTCATCTTGCACATGTGAATGGCTTGGAAACATTCTTTTGGCTTAAAAAAAAAATTGTTCACAAGGTGTTAAAAAGTATTTTTACAGGAGAAGAGAAAAAGATCTGTGGACATATCTCAGTGCATCTACAATTTATGGGAAATAGTGTTAATATGATTATATAGTTACAAGCACTGATATGGTAAAATAATATCTCAGACAAAAAAGAAGAAAAAATATGTTTGTAGGACTGTGGTCTCAGTGAAGGCCAAACATTTGATCCTGCACTGACTGCTATAAACTAAAAGTAATGTCCTTGAAATCAGGTTGGGCTGCATCAGGCTAAAACCAGGAAATGCTAGAGCACGCAGAAGATTTAAGTAATTCTTTTTAGCAGATGGTCTCAATTAAAAAAAAAGAAAAAGTTACTATTGCCACTGAAACAGAGAAAAATATTGTTTATAAAGTTACTGCAAAACAGTTAAGGTTATGTGTGAATGTAAGTATATAATCCACAATGACTGCCAGGGTCAGTGATTTCTTACATGCCCCTGCTGTGCCAGGGCCACCTGGACACGGTCAGAGCAGCTCTCCCACCCCTATTCCCAGCACTGCCAAGAGCGCTGTGCTGAGTGACCTTTGCTCCTGGGCTCACTGCATGAGCTGCTAAACCTCACAGAACAGCACCAGTGTAAGATGGGGAAGCTGAATTAGGGAAGTATTTGGAGAGACCTGATTTTGTCCAAGCTTAAGCCCATGGATTTAATGAGAAGCAACCATCTTAAGTTTATTTGCTAAATGGGAATGAATTTAACAAATCAGCAAATGTTTAACTGAATGCCTGAAGAGGGCATAGACCCAGAGTGATCTCCACAGGCTCTGAGTATGGTGATAGTGTCAATTTTAGCAAGGCAATTTAGGTTTTTCTTTACTTATGCTACAAAACAAAAAGATTATTTAACCTAAAATACCTTTGTATATCTGCAGCTAGATAAGAAGCCTGTAACACATTTCATCCTTCCATTTTCTAAAGCATTCTGCAACCTATACACAGACTACTATATAGGAATTAAATCTTGTGTCGGAACATTTCAAATCAATCTGTCTAGAGAGTAGTTTTTTTTCACTTCATAGTTCTGGATCAAAGATTAAAATAGACTGTGATATTTTCTTCATAAAACCCCACATTTCTTGACAAATTACTTTTTGTAAGTAACAGAGACTATTGCTATGAAAAGATATGGTTTTGCATACTCAGTATTGAGACAGAGGTTAATGGCTCTTATTTCTCGCAAGGATTTGAAACTATACTCAGATGTTTAAAGTCAGGAAAGCCATTTTAGTTCTGCAGGTTATAGAGGACAATGTTAGAAGACCAATTAATTGATTTTTTATTTGCTGCTGGTTTGGTCACCCATGGCAGGTCTGCTCTATGACTGTCACCCCAGTGTCTCCAATGTTCCACAAGGGATCAAAGTAGAACACAGCATGTGATTCGAGTCCAAATGACCTGATCTGAGCAGATGTCAAAGCCCAGAAAATGCTCTGGCTGTGGGCAATGTTCAGGGACTCTGAGGGCAGGCAAATGCCTCGTCACATCAAGTATCAGAAAGCTGATCCTGTGCCAAAAGTCACAGACCTGGTGACAAGCATGATGGCTGGATGTACAGCTGGATGCTATACACTCAGGATCCAGGAGAACAACGCATGGGAATGGGGCAGGGGACAAACTAGCTGAATCTACACCACATGAAAAAAGTTACGAGGAGAGTACAACCAGGAAATATTTTGAATTTCAGGCACAACAACTCTTCAGGCAAGCCATAATTACCATATTTGCATTGGTCATTGCAGGACACTCTGCCAGAAAAAACCATGGTAAAATCTTTCATCCGGTATTAAGAGGTCACCTAAAAGAAACAACAGTGCATCTTTCAAGCCTGGTTCCCCAGTGCGTGCAAGCTGGAGTCCAAAGCTATGAACAATGAAACAGAATATTTGTCTTAATCCAAAATGAAGTTTTGTGGCATATTTTTCTGCTATAACTTACATCTCTGATCAAGTCACTAGGAACACAGAGCTGCCTCTCAAAGTGTCAGGCCACAGAAACAGCATGCACAGGCATCCAGAGGATGTGCAAACCCAGAGGCAAGCCACAGGGTCTCCACAAAGTCGGGAAATTCAGGGCCAATCTGCAAATGGGGAGGTGAAGACTTTCAATGTCAGCTGCTGGGTTTGGAGAAGTTCCTTTCCCAGCAACCATATAAAAAAACTGCCTTCTATAAAGAATAGCTGGAAGCAACATGCGTTCTGAGAAAACTATTATCTTACCGGATTACACAGGGTTTTATTTATGTAATGTGTCACTGCTGTAAGCAAAACTGGTATCTTTCAAGTTTTGCTTTATTGGAGTTTTATGCTGAGTTTCTTACTCCTGCAAAACGCTTTTAGATACTGCTTTAAATGAAAAGTGATGAAAGAAGCCTTCAGACTACACACCAGTTTTCTTTGGACAGGCGTACATGTTAAAAGCACACGGACATTGTGTTAATAAAGAACAGGCAGTGGCTCCAATCACACCCCTCTACTTCAAGCTGATGAGACAGAAGTTGGAGGCTAAAGTCATTATCTACAAGGTAGTTTACCTAATCTGAGGTCAGAGGGTCTCTGAATCTGATCCAGGAAGGCTGCTAAAGCCAGCAGAAATTGCTAGTGTGGCTCCTCAGCTATCTAGGTACCCCACAAGGATCTGGGGAAGCCCTGGAATCTCTGAAGTATATGTTCATTTTCATGGTATCAGACAGACCTTCAACAACACGCTTTACCTTCCTACAGACCAGCTTCACCTTCCTTTCTAGACTCTCATGGCTACAGCTCTCTGCTATTGCCCTTCACATACTTTATTGCTTGGGATACCCTTCACTAATTCACTGTTGACCCCCAGGTATAAGTCAGACAAAAAAAATTTTGCCACCAGTTCCAGGGAGGAAAAAAAGGTACTCCAAGGGATTGGTTTTGAAAGAACTTTACTGATAATATCAACTATGCAGCACATCAAATGGATCAGAATGATGTAATACAGCTATTGCACAAAGAAAATGGGTAAATGGAATGATTGTACAAACTTCATAGAAAAATTCTTGATACTCTAATTCTGATAAGGTTTAGGATGTTAAGAAGCAGTAATGGGTGGCCAGGTCAACAGAGCTCAATTGTGCCTGTACCTCAGTTGCTGTGAGGGAAGAAACAGTGGTTCAGGCCATCAGGGCACTGCAAGAGCAGATGCCAGGTCAGTGAGACCCAAGGCCAGGCACAGGCAGCCCACAGGTGTTATATCTCAGGCCGGGCCCAGATGCAAGAGCCTCAGAACAAAAACATCTGCTGAGAAAAAGTTGTGGAGACCCTCCTGAAGTTCCTTCACTTGAAAAACTCCCAGGTTGACCAAGGCATTTTTACCAGCCAGCCAGCCAGCCTTGAGGACACAGCTGAACTCCCAGGGAATATGCTCCTGCCCTGACACAGGCCAAAGCCCACCACTGTACTACACCATCACCAATTGAAAAATGCACTTTATAAGTACAGTAAATTGATATACTGATGCAAGGACTCCATCTAAACATTTGTCTTATTTTCCTTTGGTTACCCAAACCAGCCTGACCTCATTCTCTGGTTGGCTGCAGCTGCACAGGTGAAAGGTTTATTTCTTCCACTCCATCTTACCTCTACCTGTTGCCTTCCATTCTTCTTCTCAAGACATGTCTCTGGCTTGCCTTAGGCTAAAAGCATCAGCCCATATCACTATCTCTAAAAGGGTTAAGAAAATATTTTTAATATTATTATACCATCACTAACCACTCTCTATATTTGTTCCTTATGTTAAAAGCAGCCTTTCCACCCCACCTGGTGGGGCTGAGTGAGTGCCTGTAACACAGCATTTGTGTGTACCAAACACAGCTCCACCCTGCCCGCCTCAGGCAAGCAGCTTGTACAGTACAGGTGCCAATGTCCTCCCCCAGGATTCCTGCTGCAGACAGACACACGGGCACCTTAAATGCACATCCTGATGTCACACAACACGGCATGCACCACCCTGGATGTGCCTTGGGGCCGTATTCAGCCCCGGCTGGACACACCCCTACAGAGGGATTTACTGCCATATCTGTCTCACAACGCAAGGATGAACAAAGGTTACAAAGCTCCGGGCACAGGAGTCAAGGCATTATTGCTGAACAATTCACCATTCTGAATGGTGAATGGCACCAGAATACTATAATGCATCTTTATGTAATGGTAACAAATACCCCAAAACCTCCTTGGATGCTGTATTTTCCCTGCTAAAACACCCACCACATATTTACACTTCACATGCACTTCTCTTTCCATGCACTTGACGTGACAACATGGAAATGAGAACCAATGTTTACAAAATGAAGCAAATATACATTCCCTTCAGTTTATCTACTGAATTTTGTTTTTCATTTACTGCTGTCATCCCAAACTGCTGTACGCTCCTGCGGAATCTCTTCAACCCATTATCACATTTTGCCAAGCACCAATTGATACAACATAATCTGCTTCAAATCCTGGGCATTTGTTACATTTCAAATGTGCTTCCCTAAAATGGGCATCTGCAGATTCTTAGGTTTTACCCATTTTGTCAAGGATTTTACATAATTTTCCAGTAATGCAGTGCTTGGAATTGCTTATAGATTCAAAACAGAGGTAGATGCCTTACTAACCACTAAGTATATAACAGTGCAATGAGAACTGAATCCAGTGATGAATGTGGTGTTTTAAATCCAACAACAACAACCTAGACTGCCATGATCCTGCTGACTGTATGCTACAACAAAGTCCCAAGATGCTGACTATGAAAAAAACCAGACAAACCGCATTTATCATTTCCCTGGATTCCCACCAGCCATAGAATGATAAACATGTTTTCACTTGCTTTGTGGAGATGTTCTTGCCCTTGCTGGTAGTCATAGTTCTACCTTATTACGTACTTCATTTTCTCCTACTTTTTCCATGTACATAAACACTGATTAGAGTCTTGTATTTTATCTTATTTAACTTAACTGTCCTATTACTTTCTCAAAAGAAGAGACTATTAGTATGCATTTCTGATGAAATGCAGATTGCAGCAACCATTACACTTCGTGTGTTCAGCACATCAACAGAACTGTCACTGCAATCCCTCAGAAAACACTGATAACTGCGGAAGATATATTTAACATTATAACCCACAAGAGCTGCAAAAAAGAAAATCTGAGTTCAAATAATACCACATGTCTAGTGAAATCACAAGATACCCTGTGAATCAAACCCTGATCCAAGCAGAAGACCCTTGTTCCATAAGGACATAAAAATCTCTGCAGGTATGGCCAGGAGGGATGAGTGGATTCCATAGAAAACTCCCTTATTCCATGCTCCCTGCAGTTTTGGTTACATTGCAATTTTTATTTATGCTGCTCCTCAATTTATGCTGCTTATTCAAAGGTAGAACAGAAATATAGTATTTTAATAATGAATGTGAAAAGTATTTCTTATTAAAAGGCCACAAACTTTCGTCATACTGTAGAAATAACTAGATTATTTTACACTAACACTATGTTAGTGAAAAATAATGTATGTAATTGTCGTGGGTTTACCCAAGAAGGGTCAGTCTTGCAAGTGACCTATGGTACAGGAAGCAGTGCACCTTGCTTCCTGGCAAACAGAGCCAGTGACCAGCTAGTTTTGAGTATTGATGGGTGTATAATCCAATTAAAAGTTGTTCCGCCTCCAGGGAAAAAAACATATTTAAGAGAGATACACCTGAGAAAAAACCCTTTTTCCTGTCCTGTTGCTGCCAGAGAAGCAAGTCCTGTGCTTCTCCCTCTGGTAAGAGTGGGCCTTTGCCTTCCCCCCCACCACCCCCCCCAGAGCGGGGAAGGGG
>VZTJ01005904.1:440887-468667 GCA_013397795.1 Orthonyx spaldingii
CCGGACCCTCCGCGGGCGGCGGGCCGGGAGCGCCGCGGAGCCGCCGGGATCCGCCCTGCGCTCCCCCGGCGCTCGCTCGGCCGCCGCCGCCGCTTCCTGGGCGCCGGGGCCGCAGCCCGCCGAGCTTTGGGGCCGCCGTCCCGCTTGTGCCTTTCTGGGACCCGTTATCTACCCCGTGTGGGCACGGCCCGCGGTGCCCCCTTGGCTCCCCGCACGTGGCCGGGAGCCGGTGCCAGGGAAGTGTGCGCGGCTGCTTCCCGCACCCTCGGAACGGGTCTGGGAGCGGGGGTGCCGTGGTTCAGCCGTGTCGGTCTGTCCCTGCTGCCCCGTGTTCCTTACCCCGCGGTGAGCCCCGTTACTCGCCTTGCGGGTTTGCCCCCGGCTGTCCGCAGCTCGGGCCCTGCCGGCTGTTCGCCACAGCGTTGGCGGGGCCGAGAACTGCGAAATGTGCCGCGAGCCCCAAAACGCCGAGACAACAACAAACGAGATAAAACAGAAAGTTGTCTGGAAGTGCTTTGGTGCTCCCGGGCCGCGTTTCATGGTGGCGAAGGGTGCAGCCGGAGGTCACCGCTGCCCCAGCCCCTGTGGGTTTCTTCTGCAGCCCTGCCCCGCCCGCGGGGTGCGGGCAGCTGTGGGACACCCTGCGGGAGCCGGGACTGCTCAGCCGGGGCCGAACACGCCGCTCCGCTGCAGCGGGAGAGGGCACTGTTGGGCCAGCAGGACAAACCCTGCTAGTGCTTCCTGGTTTCCTCCTCGAGTGCAAGGGGAGTATCCAAATTTACCCTGTGTGAGAGCCAGTACAGCGCGTTTATCTTGGGAGCAAACGTCAGCTTGCCTGGGCTGAAAAGCTGAGTCCGTGGTATGCGAGTCTTTTTTTTTTTTTTTTATTCCGTGAAGAGTAAGTGTCTGCTGATGGGGAGAGCTGGGGAACTTGCTGTTGCCCCTTTTAAAAGACCCCAAGAGAGCCTTTCACAGCAGGAGGTGGCATTGGGACAACGTCTGAGACCCTGCCACAGATTCTGAAGTTAACAGCTCTTTGATAAAAACATCTCCTGATCCTTTACTCTTGCAAATCTGATCCTCCCCCATCTTAGTCTGGGAAAGCTGTTTATGAAACTTAATTAGAAGTCCCAGTGTACCTGGTATAAGTTGGCTCTACCCACTGTCTTCCTGTCTTAACAGATGTTCTGTGCTAAATTTTCCACATACCAGTGAGGAATCTACAAAAGTGAAGGTTGTTTGGTTGTCAGAGGCCGTTGTGTGTGCTGTGATCATATCATTTCTCAATAATGGACCAACTTTTTTTTCCCGCTGAAATCTGTTATTGAGAAACAGTCGTGTAGCTCTTGAAGTGCTTTGAGTGCTGCATTCCTGAAGGGAATAGGGCAGCTGTGGCACACCTCACTGATGCGAAACCACAAAGGTCTTTTCATATCTTATTATGTGAAAGGGAAGAAACAGTGCCAGCCTTTCTGAGCTGATGTTACCATAACTGAGAGAAAGGCCAGGTAGATTCAGGCTTAATTCAGATAGTCAGAATACTGAAGTTAGTTAATGTTTTTGTAGTTGTTACTTGAGAGGTAAATTAGCGTGCTGACTGCCAAAGATCTGTGGATAGCAGTGTTCCTTTCATGGAGAGAAGTGAAAGGTCAGCCCAAGGTGCTTGGAGTGGGTGGATATGATGTGCAGTGTGCTGGAGAGCATGCAGCAGGAGTTGTGGGTTGTATGTGGGTTTGCTGAGTATGATGGCTCTATGAGTAAGTCTTAATTAAAACTAATATGGTAAAACAGTAGATTAGGAGAAGATCTTACATGATCCAGTTAGTGGATGTGTTGTCATTGTGGTTTTAAGGTAACAATGTTTGACTGAGATTGACGTAGAAAAGCAGCTGGACTGGTTAGATTGCTGGCTCCTGCTGTGATCAAAATACGAATAGATTGACTTTTTTTTTTTTACTGATCTCCTTTTTGTGCATGTGTACATGAATTTCTCCAGGTTCTTGTCTTTATTTCCCATACTTTGATTGCTTTCTACTGTCGGGTTATTTATAGCTGGCTGTATTACCTAAAGGAAAAATGTCATCCAAAGGAAACAAGTACTTATCATCTGAGGCTTCGATGAATGCAAAATTAATTTAGTGGACTTTGGTATCTTCACTAGAGTTGTGTGTGCTCTATTATCTGAGTTTACTGTAGTTACAGGTTGCATGAGGCAAAATCATGGTGTACCTATGGGGTCTGGTTTCAGAGTATTAGTAGTACCTGGAGGGAAATGTATTTATTTCTTGTCAAAAGCATTCATAAGTTGTAGCTTTCAGTTGTAGTTTGTTCAGGGAAGAGAATTGTGCATTAACTTGGGAGATGTACATAGGGGAGGGTATGGATCTAAGATTTGTTTCGGTGGGTAAAGTTGCTCTTTTGACAGTTCTAATATTCTAATCAGTGCTTTGGGTTTTTTTCTTTTCTTTTCTTTTTTTGTTTTAGACATCTGTACAAACTTTTCTAACTGCAGTCCCTGCATGGATTATAAGACAAATGTAACAGGCTGCCAGTGGATCAAGTGTAAAGGTAAGGAGGACTGTGCATTGCAGATCCTTACTCTGTTAAAGAAACTTCCCTCTCTGACTGTTCAGGAGTCTGGCAGTCACATTCACATCACAGGAGACTTTCACTGCCAGGGCCGAGGGTCCTTTGCAGCGAGTGGCTCCAGTAATCCGACAGTTGCCCGGCTTGTCTCCCTTCACATCCCCTGGCACTCAATCAGACCAGGTTTCCTTACCGGTTCAGCCCCAGGTTTTCCATTGCAGAGTCTCAAATGTCTTGTTCTATAAAGTAATTTATTCCCAGTGCAGTAACACAGAAACAGTTCGAGCTGGTGCCTCCAAGGAGGATCCCCAGGAGAGGAATCCATGGGCTTGCATACCCTCACAGTCTGTGGGTGAAAATCTGGGATCATCAGCCCTGCCATGTCTCTGTGTCCAGTCACCTGGCTGGGCCACAGGTCCTTTGTTATGTAAAGGGTCTGCAGATCCCTGCCTTTTGCCTCTCCTGCCTCACAGAGCTCAGCCTGCAGCTGTTCACTGAGCTGCCTGCACTGAATGGGTTCCTCAACACCATGCAGAACCTTACACCCAGCTAGACCTGCTTCATCTGCATTGACAGTGATTACAACCCAATGAAGCATTAACACAAGTCCTGTCTGTCATTCGTCTTCACCTGAGAACTCGAGATGTTGTTCAAAATATTCTCAGATTTTTAAGGCTTCTGATTTAAATCTGTGCTGTTGATAAGCTAATGTTTCCCAGGTGGTTCAGAATGTTTTTAGGACAAACTAGTTGCTTGTGTTTGCTGTTAGGGAGTCATGAGTGGATTGTGAGATGCAGGCACAGCTCTGTTCTTCAGTCCCTTTTGAGGTTTTGTCATGCACCTGGTGGCCACAACCACTGCTCCTGAACTGAAGTGCAATAAGGGAGAGGAGTTCATTAAATAAGAGTAGTTAACAGTTCATAAAACTAAGAGTGGCAGCCCACTGAAGAGAATGTGACAGAGCCAAAGAAGCATCAGCTGGCCTTAGAGCCTTGTTTTTCCCATTGTAGGTGAATTGGATGTGACTACATTTAGGTGACCTCTGGTCCTCAGTCCTAGAGGAGATGAATTCGCTGTTGACAAAATCACATGAAGATCACATAAGCAGTCCTCATGTGGATTATTAGTACTTCTTATGTGAGGTAGAAGCAGAATGGCTTGACTGTAGTAGTGATTTTTGTAGCACTTGATTGTAGATGACCAAGAAATGTTATATATGAAGGCTGAGATGCTTTGGAATTAATGAAATCAATTTTGGATGCATCTTCTCCTTCAAGAAGCTATTTTTCTAGTGCTGTATGTGGTGCTGGACCAACAGGCACATCCTGCAAAAACCCAAGAAATCTGTGTAACTTTTTTAAGGGAGAAAATTTTTTAAGGCAGAGAATAAAAAACTGATGTCTCCATCCATTTCAAGGTCAAGGACCAGTTTGAAAAGCTGGAACAAAGTTTTGCTTGGATGTAGAATTTTTTAAGACAGTAAGACTTTTTTTTTTTTATCATGCTACCATAGATATGCAAAATGTTTAACTTGGAAAATGCCACAAAATAGTAGAAATACTGGTTTTATCAGCTGTGAAGAAAAAACATCAAGCTGTAGGTACAGCAGAATGGTGCATAATCATGTGTTGTAAATATTGCCTAAGTGTTGAGTGGGGGGTTAACTGTAGTGAAAGAAAACACTAAAAGTTCTTGTATTATTATTGTAATTCTGAAGTCCTGTATATTAAAGTGGCTTTAATGTTATCTTGGCTAGCAGATGGTATTTAGTTTGTCCTGTGAACAGCTTATTAGTATTTAGGAACAATGTCTCAAACACCTTAGACTTCAACTACTGTAAATGTCTTGTCTATTCTTTTCTGACAGGCCAAAGCATGTGTGTAAGTGACACAGCAAAACGTACGGAATATGGAGAATGTGAAACTGAAAAGCAGTGTTCCTGTAAGTGTTTAGATACTCAGCTTTCACGTGGTTTAATGTGAAGCAGTTGTGTTTAGAACTCCTTTGTCTGTTGACCTTTTGTTGATAGACCTTCTATAATTTACATAAGCATGTACAAGTATGTAATTAAGTCCTTTGCTTCCTGCTTAAAGGTATGATATGTGATACTAAAATACACAATTCCATTGTGCATTCAGTTAAATGCTTACTGTTGCTGTTTCAAGAAAACATGTTTTAGTACACACATCTGGCTACTGCCTTGGTTTCTTACATTAAAATAGGTGTTTCCTGTTAGATACAGCATATTCTAAGGAATTTCTCAGTGTCTTCAAGGCATTATGCTGCATACTGAACAAAAGAAGTCATCTGCTAAGTCATCTGAGATGCAGTAAATAGGAAAAGCTTACGAACCTTCCAGTTTTAATTGTTAACTAGCACAAGTCTTCATGCAGTTCTGAAATAAAGGGTCTGGGATATAGAACTGCCTAAGATAAATCCTTCATGCTATACAAATGTGCTCAATTGCATATCTACTTCAGACTTTTGTGCTTGCCATGCAAAGCAGTTTTGCAGGATATGAATAATTTAGATAGCATCTTGAATTCCACTTTTGTGAAAGCCACCCATTTTTAGTTTTTCTGAAAGCTGATAAGAAATGGACTTTAAAATAGGATTTTCTGGTTTTAAGATCTGGAGCAGCAAATGAGAATTCTGAATAATCTTGTGTAGATGAATTCAACAGTTCTCCTAAAGAGTCTGGCTCACACCAACAGAGATGAAGCTTCCACACTGTTTTGGGCTGTCTTATGGTGGTGACAGCCAGTCAGAAATAATTCCTTTTGACTTGGACTTGTGGGTTGTTTCTAAAATTGTAACAATCACCTCATAATCAGGAGTGTTGACAGAACCATTTTTTAGTGCTTTCCAAAGAGAGCATGCTGTTACAATGCCCTATTCTGTACCTAAGGAGAAGTGTTTCTACAATCTGTTCCTGTTAAACTTTTGGTGACATTATCAGGTTGTTGTGTTTAACTTCTCCAAATTCAAGGAAATAAATTGTCACCCTTAGTAGGGGATCTTTGTAGGTGTAAGAGAAACCTGTATACCTTATTGACTCTCAATGGTTTTGGCTCAACACTGCCTCAAGGGATTGACATGGGAAAAACTTAGGCAGAATTTGAGGTGGCCTTAAACTACCTACATGCAAGTGGGAGCCAAGAGAATGTAGATTCTGATATATCCAGCCTATCTCTGTAGAAACAGTCAGCTCTGATTTCCCACCATGCTGAATTATGTTCAAGATGTAAATAACCACACTTGAATGAGCCTGACCATTAAAGGCTTCTGGCCATGATGTTTTTTCAGCAGGAGGCTTGCTGATGTATCAGTTTAGGTAAGCTGTCTACCTGTGATTGACTGATAACACAGTAAGTTGCAGGAGGCTTCACAGTTCTGTGTTTTGGGGGGTTGTGAGGGGTTTTTTTCATACAATGTGTGCTGAAGCTGACAGCACCTACATCCCACAACAACTCTCAGAACAGGAACTGTAGCTAAACTTTCAAATTCTTGATTGGTTTTCCCTCCATTCTGATCCAGTTGTCTGGCCAACTCTGATTTATAGTTGAACTTGATAGCTCAGGTTCAGCCTCAGTTGCAGTGAGGTTGAGAAGCAGTACTCTAGGAGTGTTCTCCTGTGTAAAGCATGCACCGTTTCTGCTTGGACAACAGGCCTCTTCTCACTCAGGTTTCCTTTGAGGAATCTTGAGTTGCCAGTTGAATATTGGCTTGATTGGGCTGCCTGTGACAAGATTTTTCATGTAGTCACTCATGCGACTTTTGATGTTAGTATGGTGGGTTCAAAAGCTTTGTAATTTCAAACTAAAGCTACAGTAGAACTCAGTGCTGTATGAAATTCCTAAAGCTGTGGCTGCTGGTGTTGTTTTGTTGGGTTGGTTTTTAGTTAAATACAGTCATTAATCTCTGTAATGTAACTCTTTATTTTTTCATAGCTCCTACAGTTTCTCCTCCTACCAGTGTTCCTACACCCTCTCCCAATGTCACTGTAACACCTTCCAATGCAACCACAGAGTCTTCCAATGCAACCACAGCACCTTCCAATGTCACCACGGCGTCTTCCAATGCTACCACAGCCAGTCCTACCACCACAGCTCATACTCCTATAGGTAATACAGTAGCACTGAACTCAGAATGGCAGGAAACCAGGAACTGGTGAATAAAATGAAAGACAGGGGCTTCTTCCACAGTTCACTGTAATAGCTTGGCTACTAAACATCTGATGTGCAGAATGCATAAATGATTCCAAGGTTTGGAAGAAGTGGATTTTAGAAAATTCTTAAATTATGTTGGCAGGAAGCATTTTCTCTGTTAAAAATTGGCTCAGTGGTAATTGAATTAGTAATTTCCACTAATCATGAATTGTTAGAAGTTGGGGGGCTTTTTGTGAAAAATTCCTCTGCCATCTTTACATGAAAGTCTTTAAAAATAAATCATCTAATCTTTAAAAACTTGCTGATCAAGGGAGCTGGGAGATAACAACTTGATACTTGATTAGGCTCAGAATAGCCTAATGTACAGTAGGGTGATGTTTAGCTTTGAGTAAATCTACAAATGTTGACGTTTACCCCAGGCACATAGTGGAATACTGATTAATTTTTAGTAATACTTATCTTTAGGGGAGGGGGGGAGAGGTCAGAGACCCAGCTTATGTGGCTTGATAATGAAGGTTTCTAGGAGACAGTTTGGTTTTAGGTGTGTGGTTTAATTCCAGTGATGGCATTCACAGTTAGTGTTTTGAGGATGGGAGAAGACAGAGTGTGTATCTCCTAGATACACGCTAGAGGTACTGCTTTAAGTACTTTTTTAGTACAATTAATAGTGATTCTAATGGCTTTAATGAAAGTCCTTTGCCTTGATGCAGATTCTCAGTTGTCTTGGAGCAGGTCTCTTGATTCTTTTTCAAATACCAGCATTTATATGAGTGCTTGAAAGAAAAGTCATTCTGTCTGAACAAAGAATCACTGATCTGTGGAGAACCTTGGAATATTTGGATAACAATAGTGTTCAAGTTTGAAAATAATCCTTATTGCAGAAACTTGGCCTAATGCCATGCAGCTCAGCACCTAAATTGTCTGGAATACAGACTGAGGGCAAAGATTATCCTCGTTAAAGCAAAACTGGAAAAATCATTTGTATAGGAACTTCAGTGCTTGCAGACTTTGTTGTTCAAGTTTATGGTGTGTACATACTGTCTTCTCTCAAACAGCCAATGTCACCAATGCAACTACTCATGCTCCTCAGCCTAAAACTACCATTACTTCAGCTACTACAACAGCCACTACTGCAGGTAACTAATACTACTACCATAATTAAAGCATAAAATACTCAGAAATCAGTGTCGCTTTAAAAGTGTTATCTCGAAAGACTCACCAAGTGACAACATTAAAGTAGTCTTGGTGTATCTGGTGTTGTCACTTCTAACTTTATGGCAAGTCTAATTTTGTTAAGGTCATGTTTGCAAGTAGCAAGGTTATATAATATAGCCTGAGAAATAGAGCTAATTGGTGAGATGTAAAAAGTCAGAAACATGTTGGTCAGATGAGATCAGCTTGATTTTAATAGTGTGGTTGGAAGTCACTTGGTAACTCCCCTGTCTTTGGGAGGTGGTATTTTGTTTTTGCAGCATAATAATGGGATGCTTTTTTGTTTTGTTTTGTTTTTGTTTAATGAAATTGTGCTACTGTGGTGGGAATAAACTGAAGTATTTTATTTCCAAGTCAGTCCTAAATGTGCCATTTCATGCAAGGCTCTCACAAAGTAAAGCTCTTTAGAACTACCCATCAACAACAGATGGCTGTTACTTCCAGACTTGTATTTGTTGTCACTTCAGCTGTTTTTTTAAGCCTAACTCTTGGAGTAAAGTACAGTAGATGGAAGATAACAATTTGTTTTAAATTTAAGCAAAAAAAAAACTGGAGCAAGGAGCAGTGACTGGAGAATGTGTCTTGAATGGGAGCATATCAATAATACATTCTATGTAAAGGAGGAAGGCTTTGGCTTTTGGAAGTACAAATAAAGCCCAGCTGGGTATTGCTCAGTATTGAGGTCCAGAGCAGCGTGTCTATAAATAGCTCTAGCCTTGTACAAGTAGCATTTAATCAGAACTTCAGTACCACTAATCTACATGCAGATGCTGGCATGGCTTTACTTCTGATTATTTTTTCTTTTCTTACTGGCGGTTTGGTGTTTTGAGTAATCCTAATACAAAGAATCCAGCACTAAAATCTGTAAAACTGTTGTTGGCATTGTGCACTTACACTTTCTAATTTGGTGTTTAACAGGTTCAGATACTACTGTGGCTCCTGTACCTGTTCCACGCAAATCGACGTTTGATGCTGCGAGTTTCATAGGTGGAATTGTCCTTGTTCTGGGTCTGCAGGCTGTTATTTTCTTTCTGTACAAATTCTGCAGATCTAAAGACCGAAATTACCACACGCTTTAGGACCTGTCTCTTGGTAATGGACTAGTAGCCCAACACCTGTAGTTCACTGAACCAAAATATTTTCTGTTGCTCATGGAAGACAGCAGTTCATAATATCCTTTAAATCTCTAAAAGAAGACTTTAAATGAATATTTTTGCAACATTATACTTGGCAAGAGGTGATACGAATCTCTTCAACAGGATTACTTGCAATATGCTGCATGGGTTCTAATGGCTGTTTTATTTTCCTTTAGTGGCTACTGATGTGGGACTTTTCTTTATATGCCAAATGTAGAATGTTCAGAGATTCTTATTCAGTGGCAACACTCTCCAGTAGACAATCTTAAAATGACTTATTCCGCAGGCTAATTTAAATATCATCTGATAACAGTATCCTTTCAGTTTTATCAAGATGTGAATTATTGGTGACTGATTTCAGGGAGTGAAATACCATTTATAGTAGCTTATGGCTCTTAGAGTGTGTTGCTAGAAAGATGGACAAAAATGTAGAATTAGATAATGTCTTAACAGAATAATATAACCCTATTTTTTTTACACAAGAATAAAAGTTGCCTCATAAAATACTTCATTCCAAACAGAATTCCTCTGCCATTTCCAATTAATGTTGAGGGTGGATGTAGGAATAATCCTTCTAATGGGGAAATAAATATTAGTGCCTTAAAAGACTAAATTTCAGTAGGCTGTAAGCGTGTCCCAGCTATATCAAAGATAAATAAAACTTTTAAGTATTAGCTTTACATAGGAATACAAAATATATGTGACTTGAGCATTCCAGTTTAAAAAAATTCCCTAGAATAACTGTCCCTTAGTGATTTTGTTTTAGAGTGAGGAGTATGGTACAGCAATGTTCAGCTACAAACAGAAGCTTTGACTTGTTTACCTTTTTTTCTGGCCTGCAAAGACCAACTATAAATCTAGTGATATAATTCAGTTCACTCCCTGTATAAAAAGGCAACAACTCACATTTATACTTGAAATACTGATGTTTGGGAAATCTTGATGTTTTTGTTGTTCAAACGGTTCTTAAACTCGTTGCAGTTAACTTCAGAAGTTTGGGTTGTTGTTTTTTTCTTTATTACCCTCCTGTGTGTCTGCTTGCTGAAGGAGCAGTTAAGGGTCATTCAGAGGATCTGCTGATTTGATCCTAGTTAGGATTGCTGTAATCCTTGGACTGCAGGCTACACCTTTTTTCTTTCCCCCCTTTCTTGCTTCAGGTTTGTGTCACCCTGCATTGGACTGGTTAAAGAAATCTATTCAGCCAAATAGTTTAGGGGTTTTTTTCCCCTTGGCTGGGTCAGCCATGTGATCTGAGTATCAAAGGTACTTCATCTCCAACGCAGACTGATTTGAGCACCTGTGAAAATAAACCCACAGGAAAAATGGAAGTAGAGATAAAATCCAGTGGTGGAGGTAGCACATAATGCATAGCTTCTGATGATGTCCCTGATCATCAGTTTTGGGATAATCTGTAGTACTGTCTTACTAGCTCTGACTTGACTGGAATTTGGCACCCAATACAAAAATAGCGTTGAGAGCAGATAATAGTCACCACAGTGGAACTTGAATTATGAAGCAAATTAAGTGCACTTCAGTTGGAAACTTCAAGTGTACAGTGTTGCTTCCTTATGTTCATTTAGTTTGAATGGCATTGTTTCTATTGTGCTGCATAGAAAACTCAAATTGCTACAAAATGCAGAGGTTATTCACCAGTACTGTATCTTTGAGTTCCTTAGCTTTTGGTTTTCTAAACAAAACTAAGACAATCAGCTCAGGTTTATGAAAACAGTGAGCAGCCAGTTTTCAGCAACAGTATGTGTGTGAGTTAGATGGTATATCCTTGGCCTTATTGTGAAATAATTTAAATCTGTCCTTTCCCTATCTAAGAACTATTTTACTGCATTTCTTTGTTAAAGAAATATCCATGGGCTTGTATTCTGTGCTTTGAAGTGAACAAAATACTCTTGAAATGTGACAGTTTGCTTTTGCTCAGCAAAGCAAACCATACCTGGTATCCAGTTTTTGGCCTCAAAGGGCTCTTTTGGGAAACTTGCAGAAAAGTCCTACAGAACACTTCATAGCATGGAAAAAATTGCCACAAAAAAGTTGCTCTGTAAAATGTTGCTGAAATGCTTATTCATGAGCTTTGCTAATCCTGATTTAGGTTGCTGATAAAGTATGCTGGTAAAGCAAACTAAAAATAATGTTTAAAGTGCCTTAAAATTGCTTACTCGTTTGCCTCAAATTTTGTTTGAAAGGGTAGAAGGGATACCTTGCCTTAGTTACTAAATTTGTCGTGGTGCCAGCAATTGCTATTTTCCAAGACTTAAGGGAACCCAGGATTTCTGGCATGTACAAATGCCTCTCTGAAAAACTCACGTTTGTGCTGTATCAATTTAGTCACGTTCCAGAAGGCCTACTCCACACACCTCTTGCTCATTAGCCTTGCCAGCAAGGTGTAATTCCACAGTTCAGAGTTGTGGTTGAATTGTTTCCCTTTTAGTTGTTGGGGGGAGGGGAGGCTGGGTTATACATCTTCACCATGTGCTTGGCTGCCTCACTGTTGAAAGTAATTACTCCATTGTGAAATGGCAGTATCAGCTGATCTGTGCTGTGTACTGGCAAAAAACCTGAAGTAACAACTTGCAGTTTTTCTTGGCCTTGTGTTTTGAAGTGGAAGGTAGTTCATAAATCTGTAGTTGTAATTGCCCCTAAATCAGTTTTAGGCACTGAATCGTAGTGACTCTTCAAGTTACCTGGCTTTTTCTTGAAGCCAACTTGTGCAGATATCAAGCTGTTACCTTATGGATGTTCTCTGCAAGTGTTGCTGTAAAAGTTTGTATTTTTTCTTCAGTGGAAGAAAACTGAAGCAGTTGTAATCGCAAAACCAAATTGATAAATAAAATCTGTTGAATGGAATTTTACCTGTGAACTTCTTTTAATGTGAGCAATCCCCAAGAGGAATGTCTGCGTGCTGGTTTGGAGATGAGCTGTTTCCCATGGGAATTGAGAAATGCAAAGGGAAGGAGGAGGAATGCAGGGTTTGGAGCGTTAACTCCCCTAAACGCAGTATAACTTTGACAATACTGATTCAGATTTAGAATTATCTCAAAAAGATTTTTCATTCAGGTCATGTTTTTCCATGTTAGCTTAACTCTTGTTTTCCACTTAAAGCCAAAGAGGAGCAAGCTATGCATTAAGCGTTACAGTTGCAAGAACCTGTGAGGCTTAATATTCCCCTTTCTAACAGCAAAGTTCATAACACTGGATGTCAGGTGGAAGAGGGCCTGCTCTCTGTGTTTCCACAGAGGCTATTAGAACTTCCATGAAAAAAGGTATTGCTCTGAGCCTTATTTATTTTCTGACTCCATTGAACCATGGAGTGGTTGGAATTGGCAGGGACTTTAAGGATCATCTAGTTTCAACTCCCCTGCCCTGGGCAGGGATACCTTCCACTAGACCAGGTTTCTCCAAGGCCAGGTTGGATGGAGCTTTAACATTTCCAGGGATGGGGTATCTACAGCTGCTCTGGGCAACCTCTAGTCTCACTCCAGCAGGTCTGATGAATGCAGTACTGCGGGAGGGTTCTCACAAGAGCAGGGTGGAGAGCAAGAATCACCTTCCATGACCTGCTAATCACAGTTCTCTTGATGCAGCCCAGGACACAGTTGTTCTGGGCTGTAAGTGCACATTGCCTGCTCATGTTGGGCTTCTCATTGACCAAAATTTCCAAGGCCTTCTCCTCAGGGCTGCTGTCAGTCCATTCACTGCCCAGCCTGTATTTTTTTTTGGAAGTGTACTGACCCAGATGCAGGACCTTGCAGTTGGCCTTATTGAACTTCATAAGGTTTGCACAGTCCCACCTCTCAAGCCTGCCAAGGTTCCTCTGGATGACATCCCTCCAGTGTGTTGACTGCACCACACAGCCTGGTGTCATTGGCAGACTTGCTGAGGGTGCCCTTGATCCCCCTGTCTGTGTCACTGACAAACATGTTAAGCAGTGCTGGTGCCAGTCCCAAGCCCTGAGGACACCATTTGTCCCTGGTCTCCCCTTGGACATTGAGCCATTGACTGCAACTGTGAGTGCAGCCATCCAGCCAATTCCTTATCCACCAAGTGGGCTAGCTGTCAAATCCGTGTTTCTCCAGTTTAGAGACAAGGATGTCATGTGGGACAGTGTCAAATACTTTGCACAGGTCAAGGTAGGTGATGTCTGTCACTCTTCCATCATCCACCAATACTGTAACCCCATTGTTGAAAGCCACCAGATTGGTAAGGCATGATTTGGCCTTAGTGAGGCTGTGTTGGCTGTCACCAGTTGCCTCTTTATTTCCGTGTGCTTTAGCACAGATTCCAGGAGGATTTGCTCCATCTTCTTGCCAGGCATCAAGGTGACACTGACCAGCCTGTAGTTTCTTGGATCTTCCTTTTTTCTTTTTGTTTTTAAAAATGGGCTTACATTTCCCCTTTTCCAGTCAGTGGGAGCTAAACCTGACTACCATGACTTCTCAAATATGATGGATAGCAGCTTCATCTGCCAGCTCCCTCAGTCCCCATATGCCAGGGAGTTTGTCAGTATGCTTGAGCAAGAGAACAGAGAGTGTGCAGTTCTGTGGTTGCTGACTGACTGAAATGATAACCAGCTCTGGGGGAAGAAACCTCAGTTTCACATCATGACCTTGATGTTTATGTGGGTAGTGTATCAAGTATGACTGTGTATTGACATAACTCAGTCTCATATGATGAGAAATTGCAAAAAAATTTAGTCATAGTTCTGGAAAGGCTGTATGGAAATGAAGGAAACCTAGAGCTTCCTGATGTTATTAAAATTGCTATGCCTTCCAGAAAATCATCCATCTGCTGCATGCAGTTAAGGACTGAATTCAGTTTTTGTTACAATGCACCACTGAAAATCTGTGCACAATGGTTTATCTTTATGGTACCAGTCCTGTATTACTGCTCTTCTTTGAAGACAATCTTCTCTAGGTATAACATTTTTTCTAAAATAGTCTTTGAATTTTGCTATATTGAGTAATACTTCAAGTATTTCAACAAGAAGCTGTGATTACTGGAGACAGCCCTTTCCTTTTTGCTACTGCAGTGGCATGTAAGTGCTTCATACTGATGCAATTGCTCCACTTCCAAATTGGCATTTGGTTTCTGGAGTGTGTTAAATCACATTTGATGGCTTCTCTAGTGACAACTGACTTTGGATAGTTATCACTCACCTTGTCCTTCATTTACTGCATACCTTGAAAAGAGCTCATGTTATTTGATAGCTGATCTCACAGCATTCTGAGAATAAAGTGAGTTGTTTTGATGTAGCAGCAAGTGTGCATGAATTAAAACTTATTTCAGTAATGGTGAAGGATGTCAGCCCTATTCTAGGAATCCTGTATCTCTACATACTGCAGCATTTCTAACACACCTCTTAGCTCTTTTAATCAGTGCTGTTAAGTTTTGCCTGAATTTATTCTAGCTTTTAGTTATAAAATTAGTGCTTAAGTGTTTGATCATTTGTGTTCACAAGCATCAGGCACGTGGATGATGCCAAAAGGTACATAGATTGATATTGTGAGTGATCAAAAGCTGCCATACAATTTGATGCATCTCTGGAAGATACTTTGAGTCCTTTATTGGCTAGAATTTAAAAGCAAGCTTTTTTCCATGCAAGATAAATGCAGATAAACTTACGAACACTTTTCTGTTTTCTACTAGGTAGTGTAGCATTGTGGAAGGAGCTGCACTTCTTCCCCTTTCTAGGCGGAGGGCAGAGAAGGTGTTAGGGAAGGTCAAGACAACACTTTTGATGAGTCATCTTCAAACAGACATGAAAGGTTTAGAGTACAGGCAGCAGCCTCTGGGGGTGAGAGCACCGCATTGGGCAGGATGTGGTAGGCAAGGGTTGCAATAGGAGAGCAGTTAAAAAGAAAACAAATAAAAGAGACACCAGTGTTTTTCTCTAAGCGCTTAGCTGTGTTTTGCACCACTGTGTTCCAAGGTTAGCACAATCAAAGGAAGCCTTTTAGTTTTAACTGATGTCCTTGCCTTTCTGTATTGTGCTGCACTCTGTGAAGGGAGGACATGAAGTGCTGCTCTTGCTCAGGAGGAGGATCTGCATCACCCAGTACCTAAAAGGGATTAGCAGATTGGATGACTGGAGCTGGAATGGAGCACTGCATTCAGATGCATTGAAGTGCATTTGCACAGCTCTGGAGTATTACTGCCTCTCTTTGATTTATGTGTGAGTTATTCTTCTCTTACTTCAAGATTGCCAGTTCAATGGTATTTTCTAAAATGACCTGGAATTATTATAAAATACATTTAGGTTTACTTCTGGACCAGCCTTTATTACTGTAGCTATGTGAAGACTGTAGGAAGAGATTTTTATTTAGGTGTAGTAATATCCTATCTGCTGTTCTCTCCTTCCATCTGCTAGGCACCTGGAAGCATAAATAACATATAAAAAGTGTCATTAATCATGGCACAGTACTAAAAAAAAAATATTTCTTACACCATTGCTAATTAAATACCTCCTTCCTGCTCCCTTTCCTCAGTCAGTTTTTGGAACTTCTTTTCCCCATTTTCTAACAATGCATACTGTCACCTTGCTCTTAAATTTTCAGAGGGGTTTGACTTACTGTCCACATGAAGTCTATCTGCATCTATATACAAATCACAGCTTGCAGACTAGCAAAAATTTGCTTGTTCTGCAACCATATCAGCTTATTATCAATGCTGTCATTTACTTACTGTGTTTGCTCTTAGAGAGTTTCCTCCTATGCCATTGCTGCTTCTTGGGTCAAAATTCAAAGGATTTGAATTGGTAATGCTGGCAGCTTGTTACCCTGGACCTGAGCTGCAGAACCTGAAGAGTTACTAACACAGAGTCAAAGCAGAACTCAAGTAAATGCAAAAGCTGTTGTTTCTGACCTCTAAGAAAAATGTTAGGGTGAAAGGAAAAAAAAAAAAAGAATGAACCCCAAGTCATGAACATTCAGCATAGCATAGTTGAATAATATATCGCTTAGTCTGCAAAAAGCAGTTCATGGATGATCTCGACAGAAGATAGGATAAAAACTTTTTGCAAATAGTTGTAGCTACTCACAAAACCTGAAATTTTCTGCAATTTTTGCAGCTTGCCCCATGCCCTTTCAGTTCATAGTAATGAGTGTATCAGCATTCATTCCTGCAGCAGGAGACATCTCAGTGAAGCAGTAGATTCCTGCTGTCCCAAATCTACTTTATTATATGTGACTATTTCCCCCACAACTGTGTCTTTTCTGGTCCTGTTGAAAACCAAGATCAAAAAGTGTGGAGAGGTGTTAAAAAGTGGAGATCTGTTCCCAGTGACACCAAATTCCCTAGTGAATTCCAGTCTTCAATTTAATTTCTGAAAAACAGATGTGGCCACTTAATGCCAACCCTTCAAGTACCAAGAAAAATCCCCACTGACTCAAAGACTTTGCTTGCTATCAGCTTTGATGTGATTTAGCCCTGATTAATATCTGTGTGCAATGTGATGTTGTGATTGTACCACTTCCTCAGCCTATGTTAGCATCTCCCACTAACTGTAGCTAAAAAGATGAGGGTGTTTTTGCTGTGTATCTGTAATCCTGCACTTAATATGTTAATTGAGACAAGGTTGCTCCTCCTTCTCAGATATGATCGAAGATGTTAGCTGTGGTTAGCTGTTTCTGGCATTTTTTCAAGGTGCATGCCCAAGGGACTCTGGCCTTCTGCTGAAGCAGCAGGCAGCTGGCCAGAGTGCACAACTGCCCAGTCCTGCCAGATGCATCAGGTGTCCACACATTCTGCAGCAGGGGCTTGAGAGAGCTGCCTGCACAAACATCACATGAACCCAGAAAGAAGTGCAGCAACTACACTGCTGAGACAGGCCAGGACTTAGTGCAGTGGAGAGGGAAGAAGAGGAAGATGTGAAAGTGAAAGGAGAAGGACTGGAGAAAATACCTAGAGGACTTGGCTCAGACTGCTGATCTCCAGATTATTCTTACGAACTGGCTGAACTCTTAGTCTACCTGGGCAATTCCTGAAGTTGACATGATCTGTTTCAAAAACACCTTTGCCTTTACAGTCACAACACATCTATTGCAAGTAAGAGTTGCTACCCCTATATAGGTAGATCTGGACAAGTGCTATAGGTCTGAAGTCAGATCAGTGGCACAGTGCAATCAGTATAACAGAAGAGACAAATCTTTACATGATGGAAGGCTGGATTGCCTTATCAGTAGTAGTACTGTTAATGCTTAGAAAAAACCAGACATTTAATATTGGCTTATCTGGAAAATTACTTCTCATACTGTTTGTACTGTGGGACAACAGCTGTACAAAATTCCTTCTCCCTTTTCCAAAGGGAAAAAGATCAAAACGTCACAGTATCCATTAAATATTAGACATAGGTATAAAAATACCCCAGGTGAAAAGGTAGCTACAATACATTGCAGAGTTTTAACATTTCAGACTATGTGTCTATAGTTTAATGGAGCTCCTGTGTTGAGCATAGAGAAATCCAAGCTCCTCAGACAATTTTTCCAGCTCTGCATCATCTTTAACAATAGTAACTCACTGCAGGAGAAAAAAAAAAAAAATCTCCTTTCTGTCACAGATGCTGTCCTTGTGCTCAGTGGCATCAGTGTGACTTAGAAGTTTTGCACCAACTTTTCCCCTGAAATTGATTGGCTTAAAGACAGAGAAGCCAAGTATATTTGTGCATTAAGTAAAGATATCTCCTATTTCTTTCTTTTCCCAGATTTGTTTTGTGTCTTGTCTTCAGCAGCATGCTAATGAGCATTTTTCGGTTTCCTTCTGCAGGAACAGCTAGCATTTTCCTGCAGAAGGAAACTGTAATTAAATTTGTAGTACTTTATACTCTTCATAGCATAGAAATGGACCTTGAAAGATCATAGTCATTGGAGGTTTTTTCTGTTTACTTAACTTACTAGGAATTTAGGCATTGCCCATCAAATTTTCTGTATGCATTTATCAGACTGACAGTAGGATTTTAATAACACAGAAGAAAAGCAGAAACTTCAGACAGGTAGGAGTAGAAATCCCTAATCAAGCTTTTAAAACTACTTGAATTACATAAGCATTACATTTAAAAGTTACATAACAAACAACTGAGAAGAAAAATTTCTGTTAAAAGGTTTAAGTTCCAGGTTAATTTAATCAAGGGCTAGAAAGCTCTCACTGCTGTCTTGAAAGCTTCTAAAAAACTCCTGCAGTCATAGGTCTATATCTAACTGAATTACAGTCTTCTTTGACTGCCCCACATGGTTTCTAAGTAAGCTGTTCCAAGAACAGAACCACTACTGAAGCCTGATTTCCTACCAGTTGGGATTCTTTGTCTCCCAATTGCCTCCCCATTAAATGCAGCTCCCCTTTTATTTCCCATTATATCCCTACAAAGCAAAAGACAACACAAATTATAGTTTAAAGTTTTTAACTGGGTGTGTTGTGCTGCTTCCGCAGCTGTGGTGTCAGAAAGCATAGACATGGCTTTTGAGTTGTCTGACTTCCTGAAGGTTGTTTTTGGTCTTTCTCCTCTACCTAAATGCTTTCATTACAGAGCAGGTCTTCTCCTTTATATTTGGCTTCAGTTGCCTATTCCTTCAAAGGTTAAAGAGGCATTCAGAGACACGGACACAATTCACAACCTGTCTTTACCTTCAGTCACACTCCTCTGGGAAACTGCAGCTTCCAGATCGTAAACTTGACACTGCAGTTCATCAACCTGTGTCCCATTTTAAACTGCACCCTTGGGTTAACTGACTTTGTATCTAAAATATGGGAAAAGGATTAATGGCAGCAACAAAAATTCACCATCTGCCAGCTCTGCCTCAAAGCAGGAGCCTAGATTTAAAGGGAAACGTTGCCTTGTGCACTCCTGTGAATGGGTGGCTATCAGTTCTCTCTGGTTGAAATCATCCATAATTACAGCTTAGCTAAACATACCTACAATCCCTCTGAACGCAAAGTACAGCATGAATAGTGCAAATTGACATTCTCATTATTGTTTAATAGGAATCTGGATTTCAGGCATTGCTGGAGGAAGATAAAAACAATAACGAGGCCTTTTCCTCACTCTTCTCTGCAGGTAACCCTAATTAGACAAGGCCCTACATCCATTTTCAGGGCAAAGGTGTGTGGAAGAAAACAGCAGCTCTTCCCTCACCTCTTACACAGACTGTAATTTGCTAACTAAAATGATATTTGGGGTTTGTTAGTGTTAATGACCACACAGGTCCTAGCTGTAGCTGAGACTGTTGTGTGACAGTAAAGGCATGTGCGCTGCAGTTCCCCTTTTCCGTTCTGCTCTCCTCAAAGGCTGATACATCTCTGTTGACATCTCTGTTCTGAGAAGGGCAATTTTTTAAACAAAGCAAAACAGTTCAGGGCCCCATCACCTATGAAATGAGTGGCCTCATGTCTGCACCAAGTGCTGTGGCTGTGTAAAAGTCTCTAATATGATTTTGTTTAGGAAACATGCTAGAAGACTGAGAAATTATTTCCAGCTGAATGGCACTTGTCATCCTGACTCTGGAAAACAAACAGTTCATGCTTTCACCTTGATGCTTGAAAAGATTGAAGACAGAATATATTTTGCTTGATTTGGAGGAGAGGCATTCAGATAGACTTACAAAGCTCTTTTTCTCAATAGACCAGGAAAACAATGGTAAGGAGGCTTTTGAGGCAGCAAAATTGTCAGTAGATGGATTCTTCTAGATAAAGTCTAATCAAGTGGTTTCCAAACAGTTTTTTGGGGGTTTTTTCTGCAGGCTGTACTACAAAAGAAGCATTGCACATTTCACAGCCAAGAGCCTACTCTACCAGCTGTGCTAAACACAGAGATTGCATTTACTTGGCCAAAACTATTTTTAAATTGAAGCAGTTAAAGCTCTACATCATCTTTTACCTGGAGACAATCTTAAGAGTGGATCTGATTTCAGTTATACTAAATCAGTGATTAGCAAATGTACACTAAGATTTTGACTCAATGCATCAGTTCAGTACAATGGCATTAGTTTAGTGAAAACTAATGCCATTTTTGTGGTCTGACTGGATTAAAGCAGTTCCCAGTACATTCATTTGGTAGTCCAGAGTTTGGGGAACAGTGTTGTAATGTGTGACAATGTGAAACTATGTGAAACAGAGGTAAGGGCAGAGAGTTCATGTCCAGTGCAGAGCAGATAAAGCAAAAGGACAGCAGTTTGTCAGCTCTGCAGCACTGGTGTCAAAGTCCTGCCTGGAAAATGTCACAGGCACTGCAGACCCGGGAACATAGCCCCAGCAAGGAGGCAGAGCCCAAGTGAGTGTCCAAAGCTTTTTGTTTAGCCTGGTGATGAGAATGGCAGTTCTGGCAGAGGCCTGGGACATATCTGGATCCTCCAGAGCCACCAAACCCAGCCAGCTGCTGCTTTAGCTGCGCCACCCCCAGTCTCCCCAGGGCTGCCAGCAAGTTCTGTTTGACATTGCACACCCATTCCCTCTGCACCAGCACCTTACACAAATTCATAGGCAGTTTACCTCTAACTCACTTTCTAAAGCAAAGATACTGACCCAGGCTCAACAGGATGGTCCTGAGAAGTATCAGAAAGACAATCATAGAATCATAAAATATACAGAGTTGGAAGGGACCCATCAGAATCATTGAGTCCAACTTCTGGCTCTGCACAGGACCATTCCCAAGAGTCACACCATGTGCCTGAGAGTGTTGTTCAAATGCTTCTTGAACTCTGTCAGGCTTGGTGCTGTGACCCCTTCCCTGGGGAGCCTGTTCCAGTGCTCAACCACCCTCTGGGTGAGGAACCTTTTTCTAATATCTAACCTAAGCCTCCCCTAACACAACTTCAGGCCATTCCCTTGGGTCCTGTCACTGGTCACCACATTAAAGAGATCAGTGCCTGCCCCTCGTCTTCCCCTCAGGAGGAAATAGTAACTGCAATGAGGTCTCCCCTCAGTTTCCTCTTCTCCAGGCTGAACAGATCAAGTGACCTCAGCCAGTCCTCATACGGCTTCCCCTCAATGCCCTTCACCATCTTTGTAGCCTCCTTTGGACACTCTCCAATAGCTCAATGTCTTTCTTATAATGTGGTGCCCAACACTGCACACAGGACTTGAGTTGAGGCCACTCCAGTGCAGCGCAGAGTCGGACAATCCCCTCGTTTGACCAACTGCTGATGCTTTGCTTGATGCACAAGATGCCACCAACAAGTGGACCATGACTATAAAGCCCCCAGCAGGCAGGGCCCAGCACAGTGCCAAGGCACCTGCTGAAAGACATATTCAGCAGACTTGGATGGCTACAGAGAAGCTCCAAAGTTCTGACACTTGAAGGGACACACTCAGATATGTGGTCAGACAGTGTTAAAACTTGAGACATCTCTTCAGAAATGCCAGTATTTCCTTCTTTCAACTTTGCATTATGAGTGTATCTGCTGCTTTTCTTTCTTGTCCCCTTTTTTCTTGAAGATTGTATGTTTTGTTGAAGGTTTTTCAGCTTCCCTCAAAGAGGCATTTCGCCCTCTGCTCTTTTTCTTCCTTCTCTTCAAGCAGCTTCTGCATGTTTTTAGCTTTCATTGTATGGATTACTTGTCTCTTGGAGGTTCTTGGCTGTTTGTACCTGCCTTTATACTACTTCCAACAGCTTTTGTTTCTAAAACATGCAATTATAAACACTTCAGAGTTAGATTGCTTTGCCCCAGTTCCCATACACACCTTTTTGATTTCCTTTTAAATCCTGATGATCAGTTCTCAGATATCATGCCCAGCTGAGATGAATGAAGAGAGACTCAGCCCCACATTGTCTTAATTGGTACTGAAGATAATGAAATGTTGGTAAACAAATCTGAATTATCCTAATATTTAAAAAACGAAGTCAGACCTAAACACTAATAAAATCTGGGTTATGAAAATGGGGAGCACAAGGGAAGGGTAGGGTGAGTTAGGAACAGAATGCTGTGTTTATACCATTGCTTGTTAGAGAGAGAAGCCTCAAAACAACATTCATGTGGAGAACTCATTCAATTGCAAATAAACAAAAAGTTCAGTTGCTTCCAATTTCCTCATTCTGCTGTAACTTGCTTTCTGCAACCAGCCTCTGTTCTGCATGTGAAACTTGTTTTAAAAACAACATATAAAAAAGGAAAGAGAGGGGAAAATGAGCACAGCTTTTTCAAACACTGCTGTTTATACACAGTCTGTAGAGACAGACAGTATGGCTACATGTTAGAATCTGTACTTCAATCAAATGCAATGGTATTACAAGCCACCCATATCAGGTCAAACCCTCCTGTGCAGCCAAGGGTTGTGAAATGAAGTTTGCTGTTGGTAAATTCCATCATCTTAATGGTAAAAAAGGAATTAGAAAGAAAGGAAACAACCAGAAGCTGATGTCAGAAACCAAAAGAAAACAAAACCAACAAAAGCCGCTGCTAGAAAGATGATAGATGCAGTGGGTCTTCTGGAAGTAAATTGACAGCTTGTCAGTGAAAAAAAAGCAATCCATTACCCAAAGAAAACTCCACTCTGCTGAAAAATCTGAACACACAGAATTTAAAGCAGTCACGGCCCAAACACTTTTGACTGGGGAGCTCTCTAAGCCTCACTAAGGTTGGAGTTTCAGAGACTGATAAGCTCAGAATGGTGCAATCAATCTACCAGATGTGATTTTTTAATATCACCTTGACCTTCACTAGCCTTGTACTGAATGAGCAAGTTAGTTTGGCTAATCCATGTTTCCCAAAAAGGGATTTGTTTTTGATGATACTCCATTAGCCATATTGTCATTGCTTAATCACATTTTGAAAACATTGTTTCTAATTTCTGCTTTTTCAATTTTTTTGGCCTCAACTTTGAAGCGTCACCTTTCCCTAAGTATCTTTTAATGTCTGGTCTTCTCTCCCAACATAATTATCCATAGATGTAGTCATGTCACTCTTCTTTCAGACAGGCTAAACAGATTGAGCCCTCTGCTAGAAAGCATTTCCTGCAGCCCTCAAATAATTCTGGAAACTATTCTCTGCACGCTCTCATTTTTTTCTCATCTGTTTTACATAGCATGCTCTGGAACCGGCAGCAGTATTGGTGTTATACACAGAGCTGGCACTGAAATACTTCTCAGAGGGATAACCAAGTTACTGAGTTATCTGTGTGATTCTGTACTCCTGCTCTGTCCACATCATTATTCACTGTATGTGTCTTATCAAATTCACTAACATTCCTCCCCAAATATGTCATTGGTTATTTTTATAATCTATAATTTTATATTTATTTCCAAGCCGCTGACAAAAATGTATACTGATAGCTCAGCTACCAACCCTTGCAGAAACCCATCAGAAACCAACTAAATTGAATGAAAATGATGCATTTTTATATGTCAAAAAAAATCTAGCTCTCAATCCATTTAGCATTTTTATTGATATGGTGTAATACTGAAATTTAAAATACAAAGTTTATGTGCTGCTAACCCACATAGCCCTTCCAAATATATATTACATCTCTAGCATAATGTTTATCTATCTAACTTGTAATTCTATCAGTGGAATGAAATGAGGTTGGTTTGACAAGACTTATTTTCCATATAGGAATGTTGCCTGGCATTAAGTGTATTGCAAGTGAAGGGTGTGCATTTCAGTCTGACTTTGAGGAATGGGGCACTTCAGCATGTACAGCCGTGTGGAGAAGTGAAAGGCAGCTTGCTGGCAGTGATATATCCATGAAGGTGTTCAGACTGAAAAAAAAACCAACCAAAAAATGTGTAATGAATTTCTTCTGGTTTTAATGACAACATTCCTGAATGTTTCCTTGAAACTTAATGATTGGGTAGAAGACTAATAACCTCAAGATCTGTAATTTAATTTTTTTTAATATGTGGAATAAAATATTAGTAGCGTCTTTTGCGCTACTAAATCGTGCATCCAGCACTGTTGGTGACATACGTAAATGTAGTGCCTGTAGGTGTCCTTTTGGTGTGTGACTCAAACTTCTTCCAAGATGCTACAGTTTCTTCCCTAGTTCTCTCTGCCTGTGATGGTGAGGACACTCAGGCAAACACATTGTTCCAATGCCATAAAATGCACATCCAGCTTCAGTAACTGTATTACATAGTTCTTAATCCATTTCTCTCATTGAATAACAACAGGCAAATTCCTCATTAAAGCAAGTGAGATGGAGATGAGAATTCAGGAACTGTTGAATTCAGATACCAGTTTATGAAGCCATTTCTGTAGCTTGACAGTGTCTGCCTGAGATTTTGCAAGAGCTTTCCTTACAGACATGAGCTGCCCCTGAAATGAAGCAGCATTCAGACACTCTTTTTTGTTTTGAAGAGCTTCATGTAAATAGAAAGCACGTAACAGAAACAATACGAAAGCTGTCATTTTCTCTCTTTTACAGGGAAGTGGGTTTCTGGAAAGGTAAATCTCTCAGAGAGATTTGAGTAAACTGAGATTGAATTGTTCCTGTCTTCTAACAAAATCTGGATCTTTTTTAAAGCAGAGTGGGGAAGAGGATGGACAAGAGGGGTCCTCTAAAGGGGAAAATGTAAGATGATGTTTCCTATGGGTACAACTGCACATCTGTAATTATATTTACATGTCAGCAGTTCAAGTTCTTGTGTGCAAATAAGCTCAGAGCAATGTGAAACTTGATCTTTCTTATACACTAGAAAGACTTGTCCATCTACTAATCTGTTTATCCCTTCATCATCTCTAAAGCAAAAATGTATGTGATGAAGCTTGTTTTCCTTCCAGGCAGGGTCTTTTTGTTTCTTTTAAAAACAAATATAAATATGTGTATATATACATCTTATTATGTCAGGCACAGATTCAGCAGCTCTCTCTCCTTTCCCAGCCATTTGAACTAGAAAAAGCAGGATCTAGGATCCTCTGAACTTGGAATGGAGGACAATGAAATACAAATTCTTAGATCTTCAGGATCATTCCAAAGTCAAACACCCTCTGCCAGAATGAGATGAGCTAGTTTCTAATTTTAAAAAAGCCAAATTCTCCCAAAAATTTTTCTCAGTTTCAGACTTTTCTTTTAAATCCTGTGAAGATAGCTCTCGTTTCTTATTTAAAGCCACAAATTTGCAATAATTCAGTCAAATTTTGACTGAGCTAGCTAATAAAATATTCTGATGATTTAATATCTCCCTGATACAGCTGAAGTAAGTGTATGCACATCCATTTTATTAGGGTTTAAAATTAACAAGCACACAAAGCCCATTTTGTTTTCACCCTTTTTAAGTTAACAAGTATGATCCATTCTGCTTTCCTTTGTTTGACATGTGCAGCTAATTAGCCTCTATAACAATCAATAGCGTGTTTGTTCAATCCTAATCAGCTTCATTTAAAGCAGTGAGGCACTTTTCTTTCCATCCATCTTCACTTCAGCTTAATTTAGTATTTTTTGTCCTTAATCTTGTATTTCTTTAATTAAATTTATAAACCTCATGCTGTGTTCTGCTTCGTTTAAGCAGATACGAATTAAAAAAAAAAAGAAAACAAGCGCTACCACTTTCCAAACAACAATCTAGTTCATTTTCATTTTATGTCTGCCTGTCTTCTCTTTCATACTTTCTGGTCAATTATGAAATAGTAAATTTTGATGCAATGTCATAATTCATCTTCTGAGTCAATGACAGAATCAGGAATACTATAGGCTACACATACTTCCTAAACTCTTGCTTCAGTCGAGCATCAGAGATTTGTTTCACATTCTTCCCATTTCAAGACCACCATTACACCCATAATATAGTGTGGAAAAAATTCAGAATTTTTACCTAAAATCTGCAGTTACCAAGAGCTCCTATAGGCTCACCATTATGCAATGAGCCTCTCCAATCTGACCACAATTTTGCAAAAAAATTAGACATAATAACAGATGGAATGGTAAGGTAATATCATATTCCCAGTACCCTGAGCTTAGCAGAGAGCTGTGCCTTCTGAGAGTTTTGCACCCAACAGTTCAGAGCCTTTAGCTTACACCCCAGCTTGCTAAGCCTGATATTTTCATCCTGCACAAGCTGCAGCTGTTCCTGCTAAAGAAGACATTGGTAAGAGTAGACCCACAAGGATTATTTCCCCAGGAAGCAATGTGGTTTGGAAGTAAATACAATTGTAAAAGCAAGCAACTATTTATATCTCATTTTAACTTTCAAATGCTCAAACTTTGCAGTATAAAACAGTGCAGGCTTTGGCAATAAATTTCAATTACTGTGTCTCTGGGGAAACAGGAAATGTGAATGGGAAAAAAAATGAAGAAATTTAATCCAAAAAAGCAAGCAGTGAACCCCTCCAAAAGGAAGCCCTCTTAATGGTAATGAACACTATTATGCCTAGTGGGGATTCTGGTTCACACTATATTTATACACTTCATCCACCCTAATCATAGTGTCTTTAATAAAACCAAAATTAGTGGATTCATGAAAAGTGTAGTCATCAGGTTTTCTTCTTCATTGCTCAAAACAGCAGACTTTACAAGAGAAGCTGTGAATGCCCCAACCCTGGCGGTGCTCAAGGCCGGGTTGGATAAGGCCTTGAACAACCTGGTCTAGCGGAGGGTGTCCCCGCCCATGGCAAGGGGGATTTGGACTAGATTCCAATCCCTTACCATTCTATGATTCTATGACTGACTGCTGAAAACTGTTACAGAGGTTCCAGAGGACTGCTGGAGGTCCTGGCCCTCCTGGCAGAAGTGTCTCTGAAGAGAAGCTCTACCATTCAGTGGCCACTTACCTTCTTAGCCTTTGTGCCCCATATTAATTTTATCTGCAGCTGGGCTTTGGCCTTCCTAATTTCACCACTATGGGTCTGAACTCCAATAATCCACCACTGTGGCCTGCCCATGTTTCTACTATTTGCAATCTTCATTTTTGTATTTCAGTTCCTCAAGAAGCTCCTTGCTGAGGCAAGCAAGGCCAAACTTCTGTTAAACTCTGGCATAACAGGGTAGCTGGTTATGAAAGCTCCTCAGTTTTATTTAAAAATCAACCAGTTTTCCTCTGCACTTTTCCTCTCTTGGCAGTTTTTCAGGGATTTTGTCTATCAATTCTCTAAATAAGTCACAGTCCACTCTCCTGAAGTCCCAAGTCCTAACTCTGCATCATAATTTTGCAACCTTTCTCCTGATCCTGAAATAATTTCACAGTCAATACAGCCTCAGAGGACTGAGGGTTTTGCTACCTGGTTTTCCCTGTTTGTGAGCAGCAGGAGTAGGGATTTACCACAGTTGGCTCTAGCATTTGCTTTTAAGATATTATCACTAATGCTACATAGGAACCACCTCAGCTTTCACAATGCTATTTCTCCCTTCCAGTAGATTTCCAGATGAACACCAAAACCTCGAATCAAAAACACTTTTCCTATCCCTGTATAGACAGATCCATCCAAATTGTTCTCTTGACCAGGTAGTCTGTCACAGATTCCCCATCGCAGTCATTAATCCTCACTAACATTCCTCCTTCCTCTGACCTTGACTCATAGGCTGTCAGTAGTACATCTCCACACTCACTCACAAGCTTTGTGCAGGGAATGAACCCCTTACACAGAATGCAATCCTCGCTCCTCTTCTTCCCTGCTGATCCTTCTTAAGCACCCTGCAAGCACCCCTGTCCGTGGTGTGCAGCAGCCCACCAAGTTCCCATGGCTCTGCTCAAACTACAGCCCTCTGATTGCACGTGAGCTCCCCACTCTTCATGTCCACTGCATCTGCAC